>CM053575.1:714504-735014 GCA_028646485.1 Cryptoprocta ferox | reverse complement strand
CTCCTCCCCCCCGCCGGGCAGGGCGGCCGGTGACTCACGTGCTCAGAGCAGGACTCGCCCGCCGGCGCCTCCTCGGGGTCCTCACACACCACCTCGGGCTTGTTGATCTTCTGCATGTTCCCGAACTCGACGGCACTGAAGGGCACGCCTGGGGGCGCAGGCCGGTCAGCGGCGGGCGCCCGGGCCCCGCGCCAGCGCCCCCCCCCCAGCCCCGCCCCCCGCGCCCCGCCAAGCCCCCGAGGAGGCCCTCACCGTCAGAGAGGAACTCCGAGTAGACCTGCAGGCCGTTGTAGTCCCCACAGAGGCCACACGTGTGGTTCCGGAACTTACCGTCCAGCTCCAGCTGTCGGGGGAGCAGGAGGAGGTGAGCGGGAGGGGCGGCGGCCAGGCCGGGCCCCAGCACCTCCCTCAGCACGGGCTCGGGTGTGGAGGAGGCTAGAGTCGGCCCCACCGTGTCCCCGCACCAGGGGCCACTGAGGACCCGAGGGGGATGGGGGTGGCAGAGAGCCAGCCGGCCCCCCCCCCAGGCCCTGAGGGGCCCCCTCTGCTGCTGATCCGCTCCTGAGGGTCGGTGCACTGGCCCCTGCGCTCCGCTGGGACCCCCAGGCCGCGGCGGGGGCTGCACCCACCATGAGGGAGTCTTCGCGGTTCCACATGAGGGTGAGTCCGGCGCGGGAGTGGACCTTGGTGTAGACGTCGTTCTTCTCGATGAGCAGCCCGGGGCTGTAGTGCGGGGTGCTGACCCTGGGGAGGGCGAGGCAGGCGGGAGTCACGCGCAGGCCCCCACAGCCAGCCGCCGCCCAGAGGGGACCGAGGCTGCATGTCCTGTAAGGGGGTGGCCTCCACTCCCAGTGCCGGGGCCATGGTCGGAGCGCCGCCCTCCGGGGCAGCTGGGGGGTGGCAGGTCAGCCCCTGCCCACCTGGGTCGGCTGGCCTCCTTGGGGCATCCGTCCCCGCCCCTCTCCCTGTCCCAGCCCCTCCTCAGGGCCCCAGCTCTGTGCCCCCAGGGCCTGTACATGCCCCTCCAGGGGAAACAAAGGGCAGACCCTGCTGGAGGCTGGGCAGGAATGCAGCTTAGAGCCCCATTGTTCCCGAGACAATGGGGGACAATAGCTGGGGAGGGGGGAGGGGCTTCCGCCTCCGCCCCCTTCTGTAACTGGAGCCTGGGTAACAGGGGGGCCTGGGGCCCCCAGTCCGGGTTGGGTGAAGCCCCTCCCACCCATAGGGGCTCCTGGTGGGGGCCCATCGGGTTTGCTGCATGGGTCAGTGACCGCAACTCAAACCCAACACCCCCCAGCAGGTGGAGGGGCTCTCGGGAGGCCCTGCCCCACTCACATGGCCCCGTTCACCACGGCCAGCTGGCGGGTGAGGTAGATGGTGTCGTCTTTGATGGTCAGCAGGATGTACTCGACCTGGGGGTGGCCCCCATCTCGGCCCAGGCCCCGCTTCAGGTGCACCGCAAACTCCTTGTACGAGTCCCTGCAGTCCGATGCGAAGTTGTAGTCGCACAGGCCCGGGAAGCGGTAGATGTCACCGTCGAACGTCTTGTAGTGGAAGTCGCCCCAAGTGCTGCAGACGCTGTGGCTGTGGCTCCGGGCCCTGCCCTCTGGGGGAGCAGGGACACGCAGGGTGAGCAGCTGGGCCCCGGGGAGCCTGTCCGGAGGCCCCACCCGGCAGCTGCCCCCCGGGGAGCCTCCAGGAGCCCATCCTGCAGGACTGGCCACCCCACCCAGCGGGTCTCCGCCCCCTGAAAGGACAGCTCCAGCCGCCACGCCTGGCACCCAGCCTGGCACGGAATGTGGCCACTTGCCAGGCACCAAGCTGGGCAGAGGGGCATTCCAGAACCCGGGCACCCTGTCCACCTAGCCCAGGGACCCCGGCCCCATCACCGACATACCCCATCCAGCCTCCCCGTGCTCCCACCACCCCGCACCCGCCAGGATGGTGTCCCTGGGTGCCCACCTCGTGTCCAAACATTTGGGGCCAGCTTCCCCCCACCCCCAGTGACTTTGTCACCCAACCCAAACGGGATGGAGACGTCCCCATCCTACATTTCCATTCTTCTCGGTCTGGGGGTGGGGGTGAAGTGACCCCTTCAGCATGCAGCCAAACATCCCAGTCTGCGGAAGGGCTACCTTGGCCTTGGCCCTCCAGGGGCCCTGGCACCCGGCTCCTCTCGGCTGCCCCTGCCCCACCCCCCAGACCCCCGGACAAAGGCCCAGTTCAGGTGTTTGCACCTGGCACCACCACCTGGCCACACACTCTGGCCCGAAGATCACCTTCGAAGGGATGATAGGAACCCAAGACCACCTTCCCTCCTTCCTTCTCTCCACCCAAAGTCAGCAGGGGTCAGAGGCAGGATGCCTGATCCAAGCTATGCACACCAAAGGCTGGGCAGAGGAGGGCCTCTGCTCTGAGCTGCCCCAGCCTTCCTGCCTCCCAGGACATGCCTCTGACCACCTTCTCACCTCTCCGGAGCTCCGCACCCCCGGCTGAGCTCAGGGCCAGGCAGATGGCCACCAGGCTGGCTAGTGGCAGCCACATGGTGGCTCAGAAGGGTGGCGGGGGAGAGCAACTGGGGCAGGGGTCCGGGCCTTATATGGCCCAGCGGGACTGGCAGAGGCGGGGAGAGCAGGGGAGGGGCAAAGGGTGGGTGGGGCCTTTGCCAGGTTATCAGGAAAACAGCTGTGGGGGCTCTGTGGTGTCACTTGGGAAATATTGATTCAAGTTATCTGTGGTTTATCTTTTTATTGGGCCCTCAGTAAGGCTATTCCTCCTCAGGACGCCCCAGCACCCACGACCACAGTTCCGACTAACACACACCCTCCCAGCAGCATGCAGGTCGGGGCCCGCCCGGGGAGGTCCTGGGCACCCACATCCCTCAGGCCCCCGCTCCTCCTGGCCCCCGCCTACCCTGTCCAGCATCCCAGCAGAGCGAGGGTCACAGGAGGTGCTCCCCGAGGGGGCTCCCAGGCAGGACCACTGCCCATGTTTGCTCCTCTCTCTCCTCTCTCCCACCCTGAGGGCCCTGCCCCCACTGGTCCCCAGCCTCCCCTACCGGGGCCCTGAGCCCCCCAAGGCAGGGAACGTTTGGGCTCCTGTGAGGCCCAGAGGCTGCCTCGTCTTGGTGCGAACTCTGCTCCTTGGCTGGTTTTGGGGGGCAGCGCTCTGCGTAACTTCAGGCCCCCAGCTCCACCCGCTCTCTAATCCCCTCCTGCTCCCAGGCTGGGCCGGTCTCTGGAATTACCTGTAACTGGAACTTGGGAAACCCAGCCAGGGGACGCTTTACCGAAACACATCCTCTGGGGCACGGAGGCCTGGCTGGAGGCTGGGAGAGGACGTCCTCAAGGTGAACCAGGGGAACGTGGCCCCAGGCCATCAGCCTCCTCTGCCGGCCTGGAGCTTTGTCTACTGGGAGGTAGAGAACTGAGTCTCAGCCTCCACAAATTACAATCAAGTCGTCCCAGGGCTTCAGGGGCAAGTGGGGGAGAGAGGGGAGGGCTCATCTCAACAATCACTGAGACTCTGGACCAGATGGATGTCCAGTGAATGGGGGCGTTGGACACTCTACCTCCCTGACAATGACCTGGCTAGAGTCAGCACCTTGGCCTGCCCCCTCCGTGTGGGCCCTTCCTCTGCAGACAGGACCCCGCGCCACAGTGACAGCACATAGTGACAAGAAACCTGCTCATGCCACCTGATGACTCCTGGGGGCCCCATCCAGGGGCCAAAACCCCAGGGTCTAAGAGGGTGACTGGGAGACAAGGGCACTGAGCCTGCCACTCCTGGGGGCCTGGGATGAAGCCCATTCCTCCCATTCCTGTGCCGCCAGCCCCAGGCCCAGGAACTGTCCTCTCTGCCGGGACACAGGGACCTGGGCACCAATGTGTGGCCTGAGCCAGGAGCAGCAGGGATTAGGAAACCAGAGCCAGCTGGGCCAGCAGGCCCATTGTGCCACTTCCCCGTGGGGCTGAACAGGCTGGGGCTGAACCCCGTGGGGCTGAGCCCTGGGGAAACCCAGGAACAGGGGCCCCTCACAGCCCCCTGAGGCAGTGATTTTCCATGCCAGGCTTCCTCTGCCCTGCTGGGATTCAGAGAAATCCTGACCTGACACTGGACGCCCAGCAAGTCCTTCCTGCCCTGAGTGTGAGAGGCAGGAGTCCTCCCCTGGGATTGAGAAGGTGGGGTCCTCCCCTGAGATTGAGAAGGTGGGGTCCTCTCCTGGGACTGAGAAGGTGGAGTCCTCCCCTGGGATTGAGAAGGTGGAGTCCTCTCCTGGGATTGAGAAGGTGAGGTCCTCCCCTGTGATTGAAAATGTGGGAGTCCTCCCCTGGGATTGAGAAGGCAAGGTCCTCCCCCTGGGGTCTGAAAATGCGGGTCTTCCCCTGGGTTTGAGAAGGCGGGGTCTTCTTCTGGGATTGAGAAGGTGGGGTCCTCCCCTGGGGTCTGAGAAGGTGGGGTCCTCCCCTGGGATTCAGAAGGTGGGGTCCTCCTCTGGGATTGAGAAGGTGGGGTCCTCTCCGAGGATTGAGAAGGTGGGTTCTCTCCTAGGATTGAGAAGGTGGAGTCCTCCCCTGGGGACTCAGAAGGTGGGCTCCTCCCCTGGGTTGTCAAGGTGGGGTCCTCTCCTGGGATTGAGAAGGTGGGGTCCTCTCCTGGGATTGAGAAGGTGGGGTCCTCCCCTTGGATTGAAAAGGTGTGGTCCTCCCCTGGGATTGTCAAAGTGGGGTCCTCTCCTGGGATTGAGAAGGTGGGGTCCTCTCCTAGGACTGAGAAGGTGTGGTCCTCCCCTGGGATTGAGTAGGTGGGGTCCTCTCCTAGGATTGTGAAGGTGGGGTCCTTCCCTGGGATCTGAGAAGGGGGGGTCCTCCCCTGGGATCTGAGAAGGTGTGATCCTCCCCTGGGGTCTGAGAAGGTGGGGTCCTCCCCTGGGATTGAGAAGGGGAGTCCTCCCCAGGGATTGAGAAGGTAAGGTCCTCCCCTGGGATTGAGAAGGTCCGGTCCTCCCCTTGAATTGAGAAGTGGGGTCCTTCTCTGGGATTGAGAAGGTGGGGTCCTCTCCTAGGATTGAGAAGGTGGCGTCCTCCCCTGGGATTGTCATAGTGGGGTCCTCTCCTGGGAATGAGAAGGTGCGGTCTTCCTCAGGGATTGAGAAGGTGCGGTCCTCCCCTGGGATTGAGTAGGTGGGGTCCTCCCCTGGGATTGAGAAGGTGGGGTCCTCCCCTGGGATTGAGTAGGTGGGGTCCTCCCCTGGGATTGAGAAGGTGGGGTCCTCCCCTGGGATTGAGTAGGTGGGGTCCTCCCCTAGGATTGAGAAGGTGTGGTCCTTCCCTGGGATTGAGAGGTCTGGTCCTCTCCTGGGTCTGAGAGGTCTGGTCCTCTCCTGGGATTGAGAAGTTGGGGTTCTCCCCTGGGGTCTGAGAAGGTGGGGTCCTCCTCTGGGATTGAGAAGGTGGGGTCCTCTCCTAGGATTGAGAAGGTGGGGTCCTCTCCCGGGATTGAGAAGGTGGGGTCCTCCCCTGGGATTGAGAAGGGGAGTCCTCTCCTGGGATCGAGAAGGTGGGGTCCTCCCCTGGGATCGAGAAGGTGGGGTCCTCCCCTGGGATTGAGAAGGTGGGGTCCTCCCCTGGGATCGAGAAGGTGCGGTCCTCCTCAGGGATTGAGAAGGTGGGGTCCTCCCCTGGGATTGAGAAGGTGGGGTCCTCCTCAGGGATCGAGAAAGTGCGGTCCTCCTCAGGGATTGAGAAGGTGTGATCCTCCCCTGGGATTGAGAAGGTGGGGTCCTCCCCTGGGATTGAGAAGGGGAGTCCTCTCCTGGGATTGAGAAGGTGGGGTCTTCCTCTGGGATCGAGAAGGGGCATCCTCCCCTGGGATCGAGAAGGTGGGGTCCTCCCCTGGGATTGAGAAGGTGGGGTCCTCCTCAGGGATTGAGAAGGGGAGTCCTCCCCTGGGATCGAGAAGGTGCGGTCCTCCCCTGGGATCGAGAAGGTGGGGTCCTCCTCAGGGATCGAGAAGGGGCGTCCTCCCCTGGGAACCACGAGGTCAGCCCCACATCTCCTGTGCGCGGGGCACAGTGCTGACCGGGGCCCCGAGGTCCGACCCCGCCGCCCCCGGCCCCCCGGTGCAGGGTCTCAGGAGAGGCCGGGGCGGGGGCGGGGGAGAGCAGCGCCGCCCCGCCGCCCCCGCAGCGCCAGGCCGGATTCCCACGCCCGCCCCCGCGTCGGTCCCCGGTCAGGCCTCGCTTCTCGCGCGGCCACGGTCCCAGCGGCGCGCAGGCTCCGCCACGTCCGGGATAGACTCCCTGGAAAGTGCCCGAATCGGGCCCCGGAAGCCGGTGCCCCGGGGCACGGACGCCTGCCACCTCGGACACGTGCGCGGCGCGGGAAGGGACCATGTGGCCCGGACGTCTCCCCCGTGCAGCCGGCGCGGGTTTCCCCGCGGGCCCCCGTCCCCGGTCCTCGTGGAGGACACAGCCCTGCGCGGCTGCAGCCCGGAGGCTGTGAGGAGAGGCTGCCGGCCCGCCCGTGACCGCGGCCCCCAGCGCAGCGCCGGGCCCGCGGGGCCTCCCCGCCAGGCCCCACGCCCAGCAGTATTTACCCCGACGGGACACTGCTCCCAAGCGTCGCCCGAAGTTACCACAGGGAGGAGGCCACAAAGACGTCATGAAACGCAGCCTAAAGTGACTGTTCCAGTGCTTTCTGTCCACAAACCTGACTCATCCGGAAGTGGAAGGGTTGCGGGGGGAAGGGTCTGTGGGGGGGGGTGGGAGGGAGGCTGTGGGGGAGCGCGGCAGTAAGGAACGGGGAAGGAGGAAGAAGAAAGGAAGGTTGTGGAGAGAAGGGAGAGGACAAAGCGTCACACCTGTCAGGCCTGAAGACAGCAGGTGTGTCCCCAGGCCACCAACCCCCTACCCTGCTCTGAGTCACCTGGTTGAAGGTTACTTTCATGCATCAACATGGCTGGGCCATGGTACCAGTTTTTGATAAAACGCCAGTATAGATGTTGCTGCGAAGGTATGTTTTAGCTGTGAATAGATCGCCGTTTATAATGTGGGTGGGCCTCATCCAATCAGTTGAAGGCTTAAGAGAAAAAAGACTTAGGTGCGCCTGCTTCCAGTTGGCCTTTGGTCTGGAGCTGCAACATCAGCCTTCCCTGGCGTCCAGCCTGTAGGCTTCAGACTTGCAGGCCCCACAGTTCCTTAAAATAAATCTCTTTCCCTCCCTCTCTCTCCCTCCCTCTCTCTCTCTCTCTCTCTCTCTCTCTCTC
Source organism: Cryptoprocta ferox (assembly GCA_028646485.1). Lineage (NCBI taxonomy): Eukaryota > Metazoa > Chordata > Mammalia > Carnivora > Eupleridae > Cryptoprocta > Cryptoprocta ferox. The sequence goes on along the minus strand of CM053575.1, from coordinate 727,748 downwards.
TATATATATATATATATATATATACACCCCTCTCAGACTCTACACCCAACCCCAGCTCCATGGCTCCGGCCCAGCCTTGGCAGGCAGATGCAGGGTGCGCCCAGAGAAATGGGCTCTCACCCCCTCTGGATGCCCGGGGTAGGCCCCGGCCCCAGCAAGCCACAGGGAAAGAGTTCCCGGCAAGTGAGCGTCTGAGGACGAAGGGCAGGCAGACAAAGCGCCCGCCGTGCCCACCTCCTCCCCATGCCCTCCCCAAGACATCGGAGGGGAATAATTCAGACACCACAGCGTGCCCGTTTCCTGCACCTTCAAAGGTCTTAAAAGACCGCTGGGCGTGCAGGACCAGGTCCCACGTCATCGCCTCCTGGCCTGTGGATCTGTGGGGGAGGGGAGGAGGTGGGAGGGAGGTTGTGGGAGCAAGGCTGTGTGAATGGGATGTCAACTTACCTCCCGCCGAGCGGTGCGGGAAGCGCGGGTGGCCACGCGCGCAGAGCATCTGTCCTGGGTAGGAATGGGGAAAGGCCGAGTTAGCAGGCCTGGGCCCCGCTGGGCAGGTGGCCACTGGGCTGGCCTCCTTCTGAGGAAAAGGCCACTGCGCTTCAGAAGACCAGCCACCTTTAGGCAGTGGTGGACCTAGTCTGAGTGTCATAGCCTTGGACCCAGTCTAAGTGTCATACTCTTACCCTGACCATTGTCATCACCACCCTGGCCACCATGTGTGACTACTGCTGGCCTTCTTGCTGTGAGTGCCTTGAGAGCAGCCTTTATCTACGGAAAGCTCCACAGGCCAGCTTTACGTAGATGTGCTCAGTACCTTTGCTTCTAGACGGCTGGGTGGGTGGAGGAGGGAGGTGGATAGGGGGATGGGTAGATGATGAGTGGATGGATGGATGGATGGATGGATGGGTGGGTGGATGGATGATGGATGGATTGGTAGGTGAATGGGTGGGTGGATGGATGGGTCTGTGGATGAATGGACGGGTGGATGGATGGGTGGATGGATGAATGGATGATGGATCAATGGATGGATGGATAGGTGGATGGGTGGGTGGATGGATGGGTCTGTGGATGGAAGGACGGATGGATGGATGGATGGATGGACAGATGGATGGATGGAAGGATGGATGGGTGGGGGGGTGGATGGGTGGGTCTGTGGATGGAAGGACGGATGGATGGATGGGTGGATGGATGGATGGATGGACAGATGGATGCATGGATGGATGGGGGGTGGATGGGTGGGTGGATGGATGGGTCTGTGAATGGATGGACAGATGGATGCATGGATGGATGGATGGATGGGGGGTGGATGGGTGGGTGGACGGATGGGTCTGTGGATGGAAGGACGGATGGATGGATGGACAGATGGATGGGCGGATGGGTAGGTGAATGGGTGGATGGATGGATGGATGGATAAGTGGGTGGTGGGCAGACGGACGAGTGGATGGATAAACAAATGAAATCTCTGAGGGCGAGTGGGGGTGCCTTCTGTAGTAACTCCTCAGAGCTCACACCCCCTCAGGGCTTGTCATACACAGGCAGTGGCCAAGTGCCGAATTTCCCCACCTCATTGAAGCCCTCCACGCCTCCAGGAGGCAGGTGCTTACATTACTCCATCCTAGAAGCGAGGAAACTGAGGATCAGGGAGGGTGAGGGAGCTACCTGAGCTCACGAGCCAGAGGATCGCAGAGCCGTGCAGTGGCAGGGGCCACTCTACCCCGAGTCCACGCTGTCCGCCGGCTGACAGTGCCGTGGCCATTTTTCACAGGAGTTTGACCGTTGCTCTTTGGGGAAACCCGATACGAGTGACGAGGAGTCAGAGATTCCCGGCTGCGAGGACTCGGCTGAGATGGCACCAGGTCTATGGACGAGCTTAGGAAGAGTTGGCCCTCAGCTCTGCCTCATCTTCCAACCCCCAGAAACAGCCTCTCTCCGCACTGGTTACGCCTTTAACTTCCTCAGCCGTGTGTCGTGCCGTTCAGTCACACAGGCCTTTCACATCTGTCGTCAGATTTTTCTCTAGGTAGTTCATGTTTTTCACACTATGGAAAATGGTGCTTTTATTTCAATTTCTGATTGTTGCCAGTTTATGAAAATATAATGGATTTTTGTATATTGATCTTGTACCTCCAACCTTGATAAACTCCCCTGTTAATTACAGCAGCTTTTTTGTAGACTCTAGACAGTGTTCATAGAGGATCATGTCATCTGTGAATAAGGACAGTTTTACAGCTTCCTGACCGGTCTAGATGGCTTTTAATTTATCTCTCTTGCTGGCTGCACTGACTGTGGTTTCCGGCACGGCGTTGGCTGGACGAGGTGTGAGCCCGTATCCTGGTCTTTCTCCCTCTTTCAGGAACAAGCATTCAGTCACTAAGGATGAGGTCAGCCACGGTCTTTTCATGAACGCCCTTTACCAGGAAAATCTGTTCTTTCAGTTTGCTGAGAATTTGTATCAGAATGGGTGCCGAATTTTGCTAATTTTTTTCTGCATCTATTGAGAGGATCATGTGATTTTTCTTCTTTAGTCTGGCAATACGGTGAATTACGTTGACCTGAATCCTAAACAACCCTGCATTCCTGTAACAGACCCCAATCGGTCATGAGTTCCATAGGCTGTTTGATTCGATTTACCAAAATTGTACTTAGAGTTTTCGCATCTGTATTCATGAGGGACGTTAGTCTATAGTTGTCCTCTCTTGTGGGGTCTTTGTGTGGTTTTGGCACCAGGGTAATTAATACTGACCTCAGAAAAGGGGTAGGAAATGTTCCTTCTTTTCAATTTTTCTGGAAGAGGCTGTTCAGCATTGGTGTCATTTCTTCTTCAGATCTTTGCTGGGGACGCCTGGGGGGCTCGGTCAGTTAGGCATCTGACTTTGGCTCAGGTCATGATCTCACAGTCCATGGGTTCAAGCCCCACATCAGGCTCTGTGCTGACAGCTCAGAGCCTAGAGCCTGCTTCAGATTCTGCGTCTCCCTCTCTCCCTGCCCCTCCCCTGCTCACGCTCGGTCTCTCTCTGTCTTGCAAAAATAAAAAAATGTTAAAAAAATTTTTCAACGTTTGATGGAATTCACCAGTGAAACCATCTGGGCCTGGAGCTTTCTTTGTAGGAAGGTTTTGGGTTTTGTTTTCCATTTCTTTAATGTAGAGAGCCTTCCCAGTTACTTCTGTTTGAGCGAGCTTCCATGAATTATGTCTTTCAAGAAATTTGTCCATTTCATTTCAGTTGCTACATTTAGTGGCGGAGAGTTACTCATAATATTCCCTTTATTAGCTTTCTAACATCCGTGGGATCTTAGTGATGTTACTTTTCATTCCTGGTGTTTATATTCTATGTCTTCTCTGTTTCCTATCAGCTTATCAGTTTTATTGATCTTCGCAAAGGACCAGCTTTCTGATTCATTGACTTTTCTCTGGTTCTTCATTTTGTTTTCTGCTTCATCTTATTCCTTTCTTACTCTAGGTTTAATTAGCTTTTTTTCTTTCCTAATTTCTCAAGGTGGAAGCGTAGGTCACTGATGCAAGACCCTTCTTTCTTCTTCTCTATCGTAACTGGTTAGTGCTATACATCCCCCCAAGCCCTGCTTTTGTGGCGTCCCACAGCTGTGAAGCCCCTCCTCCCAGAGGCCCTGTCTCTGGGGCCCCACTGTCCCCTCACCTGCTCTGTCATCTCTCTCCAGCCGTTGGACCCTGGACTAATCCAAAAATCCACCCTTTATCAATTACTGTCCCATCAGAAAAAGGAAACCACACGAGGCATTTCAAACAGAGAGGATTCAGAGAATTGGCTACTCAGGTGCTGGAGGCTGGAAGAGCAAAAGGGGGCCCTGAGTCACTGACATTAGGAGCAGCAGAAAGCAGGGGCCCCTGGGCGGCTCAGTCAGTTAAGCGTCCGACTTCAGCTCAGGTCATGATCTCACAGGTTGTGGGTTTGAGCCCCGCATTAGGCTCTGTGCTGACGGCTCAGAGCCTGGAGCTGCTTCTGATTTTGTGTCTCCCTCTCTCTCTGCCCCTCCCCCACTCATGCTTTGTGTGTCTCTCTCTCAAAAATAAATAAAACGTTAAAATAAATTATAAAAGGAGCAGCAGAAAGCAGCTTCCACTCCCGTGGCTGGGAGGACAAAAGGAGATAGGCGGGGCCACCAAGACCTGGAGCAATGTGGGGTGGGGCACTGAGGGGTTCCGCATGGCTGGTGGCGGGAGTGCCCAAGGGTGGGAGCCATCCTCTGTGACTGGAGGTGCTCTAAAGGAGCTAGAAAAGGGAAGGAAATCCATTCCCCCCCTTCCCACCTCTCAACAGTGACTTCCAGGAAACCAGCTGGCCAGGGAGCCTGCAAACATCGTTTGCAAAGTCCCGGCCACATGTATCAGTCAGCTATCGCTGCATAACAAAGCATCCCAAACCCAGTGGCTTAAAACAATAAGTGTTGAGTGATAGATAGATGATAGATGACAGATAGAGGTAATAGATGGAAATAGACGGGTGTGTGTATGTAGTTAAGACGCATACATGTACCCCTGAGAGAAGCTGTGTCCCAGGAGTCATGACCTCGCCCATTGCCCAGGTCTTGGCTTTTAAACGCCATTCTCCAGGGGCGCCTGGGGGCTCAGATGGTTAAGCGCCCAACTCTTGATCTTGGCTCAGGTCATGATCTCACGGTTTGTGACTTTGGGCCCCGCATCAGGTTCTGCACTAACAGCAGGGAGCCTGCTTGAGGTCCTCTCTCTCTCTCTCTCTCTCTGCCCCTCCCCTGTTCTCTCTTCCTCTCGCTCAAAATAAACATACATTAAAAAATAAAGGTAAATAAACACCACTCTCCAATAAGAGGAACCAGGGCTCCTTGGAGAAGAAGCTGAGTTTCTGGAAAAGGGAATTATGAAATAAGCCTGGAGCGTTTCGTGCGGCAGAAAATAAGGAACTGTTCCAAAATGATGGATGCGCGTCACAGGGCCACTGAAGGCCGCCTGAGGCAGCACCGAAGGCTGGAGCCGGAACAGTGTAAGCAAACCTAGTCTGCCGGCGGAAGGTGAGATTACAGCCCAGGGAATAAAACAAGCATCAGTGAGTCCATTGTGATGTGAATGATGAAGTACAGACGCGGTGAGGAACGGGTCATTCTTAGAGAGGAAGGCCAAGTCATTGGTGTCCCAAGGGACATTCATTGGTGTCCCAAGGGAGAGGGAAGCAGCCGGGCCAGCAGACGCCGAGGGGCTGGCCGCAGGCGCTGTGTTCTGACAGCGCACTCAGAGGGCCCACGTCTGCAGAGCAACGCGTGGAGACCCAGAGTAACTGCCTGCACACAGTCGTCAGTTGAGCGGTAGCAAATCGGTAAGAAGTAGAAAGCGTGGCGGAGAAACCACGGCCGGGAAGCCGGCAAAGCCACTTCGGGGCCGCAGACAGGGTGCACTGAGAGGGGCACCTCACCCCTGCAAAACCTCCGCTCAGTCATGGGAAAGCGTCCAACAAACTCAACTTGAGGGACGTTCTACAAAATACCCGATTGGGGCCGTTCAAAAGCATCAGCGTCAAAGGAGACGGGGGAGGGACAAGGAGCTGCCACCGAGCAGAGATGTGGCAGCCGATGTGATGTGGAATCTGGACACAAGGGCCCAGCGGAGAGGCCGGAGACGTCCAGAATGAGTCTGCCCGTGGTCCCCGATGGGAACCAAGGGGAGCCGTTAGGCTGAGTGCGGCCCCGTGAGCGGAAGCCGGCGCGGGGCACGCGCTTCACCTCTGTGCCGGTTTTGCAACTATTCTGGAAGCCGAACATTATTTCACGTTCAGGTTTGTGAAAACAAGCATTTATTATCCCCCGGGTTATGGGCGTCTGGCCTTGGTCCTGGGCTCCCGGGGTCCCATGCGTTCCCTCCACGTCAGAGCCACAATCTGACTTCCCCTCAGAAGCCAGGACCCGCCACCCCGGCCAAGACGGCGGCTCCGCGTCTCACGTGGCGGCTCAGAGGCAGGAGGGGCCGACGGCCACTCACGACCGGTGACTCCAGCAGCCGGTCCCCCGTCCATGGTGGGGGCTGCCCTCCCTTAGGGACCAAGCCCTCCAAACGGGAACGGAGAACCACACTGGAGGAGCAGGTGGCCGGGTGTAAGAGTGAGCACCGCCCGGGACCCCAAGAAGAGGCATGGGCGTTGCCGCGCAGCACACGGCCCCTCCGCGGAGGGCGCCCTCGGTCCCGGGCCAGGCCCCCGGCGGGCACCACAGCCGGGCCGTCCGGTCTGACGTCAGACCGGCGCCTCTGGGGCGCGGGGCCTGGTAAGGGGAGGCAGGCGCGCAGCTCGGAGCCTTGCCCCTTCTTGTTCTGAGAAGAAAGTGGCAGCGGAAAGTTGTGGGGCGCCCGGGTGCAGGGGCGCAGGCCAGTGAAGGAGGTGCCGCCAGCCTACGGATTACATGCTGACGGAAGCTCTGTGGGCAGCAAAAGGAAACCCACGCCCAGGAAACGGGGCCAGTTGCGGGCCCTCCGTGATGGATGGGGACCCAGGGCTGGTCTGTCCCCTGCCCCCCGGGGAGGGCGCTTCGGTCAGCGGGCAGAACCTCCATCCTGCCATGAGGGCCACTGCGCAAGCCACAGAGAGACCCAGGAAAGAGGCGACGGGCCCCATCTGACTGGGCCTCTGGCATCCTGGGGGTCACTCATGCGGGGCACCAAGGGCCTGCACCCCTGCCCATCGCAGAGGCCCCTCAGCCCCTCCTCCCCAGACTGCTTGGCCCTAGTCTTACAACTCTTCTGGGCCCTGGGACTTCCCGCCAAGTCTCCAGCCGCTCTCCGGGAATCAGTGCGGGTCCAGACTCTGGCCACTTCCCCGTCCGGGCACGCAGCCCCCTGATGCGCCGGCCAGAGCTCTGTCCACAGGGACCGGCCGCACCCCTGCCTCGCCACCTCTGGCCCTCCTTCCAGTGGCCACTGGGCCGCAGCGCTGGACGCCAAACACGTCCTGACACAGCCTCCCCTCCCCCCAGGACACGCCCGGCCAGCACCCCTCGTGCACAGCCCTGCTTGTGGGGGTGTCACCCCAGCAGGTGGTGTTCTGACCAGGGGCAGAAGGTAACCAGTGGGCAAACCCTTCCCCTTCCCCCAGACCAGTGGACCCTGAGGAGACAGTACAGCCCCGGGGACAGCCCCCAGGGAAAGTGACCGTCCAGGCCCACCGCCCACTCGCTCCATGCCTCCCTGCGCCCTCCTGCTGCTACAGCCACCGTCTTACTGGGAGCCAGCCCGAGACCCTGAGGACCAGTCAGCCGGGCCCCAGCCCTCAGGCAACTGGCCAGAGCTCGGCGGTGCCCCGCAGCCGAGCGGGCCGAGGGCTCTGCTCACGGGGCAGAGGACCTCGATGGCCCCACGTGCTATCCGCACACCAGGCGGCCCCACGGGGCCGGGGAGCAAGGCGGGACCTGCTTCCCAAAGCAGGACAGTGGCCTGCAGAAGCGTGGGCGGCCTCCCTCCAAAGACCCAGGGCCCAACACTGTGACCCTCCCGTAGAGCCTCAGCTGGATGGAACGTCCCGTCGGATTTCGTCCAGGGAGTTGTCACTCGGTGCTGAAGGCTGCAAGTTCCCACAGGGACCCCGGGCATTAGCAGCTGCAGGCTGTGAGCCTGGAGAACAGAAAGGAAGTAGGGGGCTAGGGGGCTTATGGGAGCCCGGTGCTCAGACCCAGGGCCGAGCTGGTGTCTGTGGGAGGCATGGGGTGGCTTGGTGGGGCCTGAAAGGGGCAGGAGGCCCACTACCCCCACCGATGACCCCCCATGGCGATGTCCCCCATGCCCTCCACGCCCCTCCACGCCAGCCTCCCATGCCCCTCCATGCCGGCCCCCCACCCCCTCCATGCCTGCCCCCGGACTCACCCCTCCCATGCTCCCACCCTCCCCCCTGCTGATGCATCCCCACACACCCCCTGACACCACCCAGTGCAACCCCTCTGATTGCCCCCTGCCCCCCGCCCCCTCCACACCTGCCCCTGATGTCCCTCCATCTGCACCCCCAAACACCGATGCCCACACACACCCCCACCACCCCGTGTGCCCCCCAAGGCATCCCCCAGGCTCCTCCCCCACTCCCCCCTACAGCCCCACCAGCGTCTGCTGTTGACAAGCCTGCGGGGAAGCAACAGGAAGGGGTGCGTCCAGAGCCAGTCCCCCCTGCTCCCCAGGCCTGCTTACCTCCCACCCCAGGGCACAGTTGGCACAGGCGCCCTGGTAAACGCCGCAGGTCCTTTGGGGAAGGGGGACAAGGTGACCAATGGACATTTCCCACCGTGCCCCTGGGGTCCTCTCTCCAAGCATGGGGACAGGCAGTGTCACAGCTTGTCCCCTTCCCACCACCTTGGATCTCAACCAAGCCGAGGATTGTCTCCTTCTAGTGTGTTCGTTCCCTGAGCTACTGCTGAAAACATCAGAGTCCAGGAGCCTCTCCCCAGCGTCCCGGCCTGGGGCAGAGCAGAGCCCACGGTGCCCCCGCATCCATAAGGATCTGTCCTAGCACACTGCCGTGGTTGTGACGCCCCCAAAGGACACGTCCACCTGGAAACCTCGAGTGTTACCTTATTTGAGCCCAAGACGAGATCATCCTGGACTTAGGGTGAACCTGAATCAAATGCCGGCGTCCGTCCAAGAGACAGGATGGGACACACAGAGAGACACAAGAACAAAGGCCAAGTGACCACAGTGGCCGAGGCTGGAGGATGTGGCCACAAGCCCAGGGACCACGGGAGCTGCAGAGGCAAGAAGCGTTTTCCCAGAGCCTCCAGGAGGGAGCAGGCTGGCAACACCTCTCAGATTCCAGATGTCCGGCCCCGGAACCGGGAGAGTCACTTTTAGCTCCGTGGTCCATGGCCCTCGGCTGTGGCCAGCGGGGGACACGAGTCCACACGCGGATGGAATCTCTCTGGGCAGGGGCAGCTGCTCTCACACACTACTCTGCCTATGCAGAAAATAAAGGAAACGATTTTAAAATAATGTTTATAAGAATCTTTGATATCACGAGCAATGCTAATAGGGTAAAATAAAAAAGAGAAAAAGCATCCTGAAAAAGGGTTAAATGTTTACCTTTAGGGAAAGAGGGCTTTGCTTTTCTGAGCGAGAGTGAAGGCAGCTGACGAACTGCCCGCTCCCTAACGCGTGACAGGAACAAGCCCATCGGCCGATTCCCGCGGGGCCGGGGCCGCAGAGGGGGCCCTGCTCCCGGGGCAGCGCGTCCCCGGCCGGCGCAGACAGGTGGCCGCGGGCTGACGGAGGACGGAGCGCTGGCCCAGGCACTGAGCAGAAATCGTGCATTTCGTGTTGCGCTCAGGGTCGTGGCTTGGGTGAAACACAGACCCAGCTGTGGCCACACTGAGTGAGGCTGAAATGTCAGAGGTGCCTTGTTCGAGTAGAGGGGGACCCAGAGGCATCCGGAGATTGGACGCCAGAGTCCATCTATCACGGAAGCCTCTCGCCCACCCCGAGGGGTCCCGGACATGCCCGTCTCACCACGATTGACGGGGGCTCGGGCATCCTTGTGACCCGGGAACCTGCAGGCGGTGAGGGCCGTCAGATCCCAGGGAGCAGGGGCTGAGTCGCGGGGCTCGGCCACCCAAGGCCAGCTGGGCGTGGCTCCCAGGAAGGACAGTGGAGTCCGGGTGGCCGTCAGCACAGTGTGGCTCGTGGCGAGGCCGGTGACGGGGATGGGGTGGGGGGATCGCGGCATTCCTAGCGGGGAATAGACGGGACGCTCACGGGATCCACACTCAATCGTGTGAGCAGAAACGTCCCGGGCCAAGCGAGCAAACGTCCCACCTGAATCCCGACAGCAGAGAGACACGGCCCACGGTCAGCTCTGATACTCAAGCCAGTTCACGGCCCCAGACCCCGTACTTGGAGGGAGGACCCCGGGGGCACGGTGGGAAACATCCACTGATCACCTTGTCCCCCTTCCCCAAAGGACCTGTGGCGTTTACCAAGGTGATTGTGTCCCGGGGAAGGGAAATAAGCAGATTTCGGGGAGTACAGGGCACTGGTTCTGGACGGACCCCAATTTCCAGAGGCCCCAGACGTTCCTGTAACCAGCAGTCAGGGCTCACAGGGCTGGGGACCCACGGAGTCCCAGCCCAGGGCCGCCTCGCACTGGGACCAGGGGGTCCCCCCGCAGCGTGCCGCCTCCTCTCCAGCAGCAGGACAGGAGAGACTCACAACTGGGGAGACCCCGCACCCGCACCTCCCTGAGCCTCACCAGCCTCAAAGGGCCGTGACCAAGCCCACGAGAAGACTCTGTCTCCAGAAAATGCGAAGGAAATGAGACCCAGCGTTTGCCATCGCCTTGGCAGGGCAGTGAGCACTTGGGCTAGTGGGGTGCTGAGCGTCACGGGGCCCTCGGGTCACAACCATGCCCTGTCCCCACAACGGGGCCTGGCTGAGCCTAAGGCAGCGAGGCTGTGCCATAAAATATTTCACAGCCGTTAAAAATTATGTTCTCTGCAAATATTTAATGGTAAATTCAGTTGGGAGCGCCAGGTGCACCAGGACAAGAGGACCCACAGACACGGTTTCAGCCGCAGTGTGAGGCCAGGGCCGTGGCCAGGGCCGTGGCCAGCCCATCAGTGATGCGCATCGGTGTCTCCAGGAGGGCAGGTCCACGCCACCCAGCCGGCCAGGCAGGAAGACCCCCACTGGCGGGGTGGCCAGGAGTGGCGGGTGGGCACTCCCCTCCTCCCGGTCCCTGGCCCTGCCCCTCACGTCACTTCTCAGCTCGTGGCCAGGGAGACAGCTGGTGGGCTCCCTTCCCCGGGACACAAGCACATATGCAGGGGACCCTGTGCCTCTGGCCTGCTGTCCCCCTGAAGGCCCCTCTGTGCCAGGACAGGGACCCGAGCGGGGGCCAGTGACTGACCTCGGGCTTCCTCACATTTCTGCACCTCGCACGTCCCTCTGGGGCACACGAGTGCTCGGCATTCAGGGAGTTATGTGACTGAATAAGGAGAACCAGGCACAGGTCGTCTCTGAGAATGTCCAGAACGGAAATGCTGCCCGGCACAGCCCAGTTCCCTCGATGGCGGCCTCAGACAGCGCTGGGCACCTCTCCAAACTCCTGCCACGCGGTCCGGGCGCCCGAGTGCTTCCTGGGCGGCAGCCGCGGAAGGCAGGGCTGACACGGGCACTACTCACAAAGCAAACACAGAGGGGGCAGGCCGGCTCCGGGCTCACCCGCGGCCATAAATTCCTGCGTCCTGCACCAGGGACCGTCCTATTACACAGCACAGTAAAGGACGAAAGCCATAAAGACTCAAGTGTCAGCTCCCGGACCCGCATCCGGCGTCCAGCCCTCTGGGTTCCGGCCGGGCAGGGAGACCTGCGCCCTCGTCCCAGCCAGATGTGCAGGCCTCGGCTCTGACACTCGAGACACTGACACGTTGGGCCCCGGGGGGAGGCTCTGAACCCCTTCTAGGGGCGGGAGGCCGCGGTACCCCAATCCCTGGGCCAGTGTGGCCCTTCTGCCGCTGACCAGACAGGAGCCAGGGGTAGGGTCTCCCCAGGAAGGTAAGGGGAGCCAGCGAGGGGCGCAGGAGCCCGGGCGGACAGAGCAGCAGAGCCGCCCAGCCCGGAACTGGCAGCCAAGGCAACAGGTCATGCCCCCGGGCCCCTGAGAATAGACGTCGAAGCAGAAGGCCAGGCCCCACACCAACCAGGCTGACTTGTAAGAAAAGAAAAAACAAACAAACAGGAAATAGCAGGCGTTGGGGGGGAGGTGGGGAACCGGAACCCTCGAGCACTGTTGGTGGCAATGCACACCGGTGGGGCCGCTGCGGACACGGTGTGGAGGGTCCTCAAGAAGTAAAACAGAACCGCCATGTGATCCGGCAACCCCACTTCTCCTAAGTGTGTCCCCCAAAGAACCAAGAGCAGGGACTCGACTGGGTATTTGCACACCCACTGCACACCCGCGTTCACAGCAGCTAAGACATGGAAGCAACCTCAAGTCTGCCGACGGACGAATGGATGGACGGGGCCCGTCCGCACCCTGGACTGCGCTCAGCCCTGACGAGGAGGGACGCTGACACCTGCCACGACGTGGATGGACCGGGGACAGGATGCTCACGTGTGACCCACGCACACGAGGCCCCTGGAGCCCCCAGACTCCCGGAGACAGAGAGTGCTGGGCGCCGGGGCTGGGGGAGGGGCTGGAGGTCCCTGTTTCACGGGGACAGAGTTTCCGTTTGGGAAGATGGAAAGTTCTGGAGATGAGGGTGGGGACGCGTGACCGTGCTTAGTGCCCGAGCTGCGCGCTTAGAGTCAGGGAAGACGGTACTTCTTATGTTGTGTGTATTTTACGATAATAGAAAAAATAAAATTTTTGAAAGAAGAGAAAAATGATTTTAAGTAATGAATAAATGAGTGCAGGAGAGAGCAGCCAGTCCCCGGCTGCGGCCCCGGGCAGGGGTCCGGAGCGGAGGCAGCTCTGTGGAGTAGGGGCGCTCTGGGTGGGTCGGCACCCACGGATGGGGGCGACCCCGCCTTCCCCAAGCAGGGGCGAGGGAGCCCACGGCACACGTTCTTTCCAGCTGGACCAGGAAAACGAACGCTCTGCTCTCCTCATGACGGGGCGGCAGTCTCCACGTCAGAGTCTCTTTGCACCTTAGAAAGTGTCAAGGGCCCCACGGAGCTTTGGTTTATGTGGGTGAGATCTGCCAATATTGGCCACATTGGGTGTTAAAACTGAGAAATTCTTCAAAGGTGAGTTATTTCAGTTAAAAATAACATAAGCACATCATATACTAACATATACAACAGTTTTATAAAATACAACTTGTTGGGGCTCCCGGGGGGCTCAGTCTGCTGAGCATCTGACTTCGGCTCAGGTCACGATCTTTCAGTTCGTGGGTTCGAGCCCCGTGTCAGGCTCTGTGCTGACAGCTCGGAGCCTGGAGCCTGTTTTGGATTCTGTGTCTCCCTCTCTCTGCTCCTCCCCTGCTCACACACACACTCTCTCTCTCTCAAAAATAAATTAAAAAAATAAAATAAAATACAACTTTCTTTTCCAACACAAAAGTTCAGTGAGAAGAGGCGCTTCTGCACATCCGGACGCCGGGCTTCGCAGCAGCAGGGGCGTCCCGTCGCGGGGTCCACGTCCGTCCGTCTGTTGGGACACGTCGTCCCGATGGAAGCGGCCGGAGAAAACCGGCTTCGCTCGGAAGCTGGAAAAGGCAGGGGCACGTCCACCACCTTCGCGGAGACCTGTGGGACCAGAGCAGACCCCAGCCCG
>CM053575.1:690868-714004 GCA_028646485.1 Cryptoprocta ferox | reverse complement strand
CGGACTCCAGCCACAGACCCTCGGGGAGCAGAGCCCGGCACAGGGCAGTGAGCACAGACTGCTGTGGTTAGTGGTCATCACCGCCCCGTCCCATAGGCTGTGAGTGCCCCAGTGAGGCCGCCGGCCCAGGCCTGGGCACGCTCCATTCATCTGGGTGATACCCAGGGGGAGGTGGGGGGAGGGGGAGACTTGTACCCTGGGGTGGTCCCGTGGGAGGGCTGCCTGTGTGCAGCAGGCTCGGACGCCTGAGGGACAGAGGTCTGGCTCAGGGGCTTCCAGGGCCCAGACCCCTCCTGGGCAAGGCAAGGGCCTGCGGGTCCCGTGGCAACAGCCCACACGGTCCCGGGAAATGGGCTTCTCCTCCTGCAACAACAGCCCACAGTGCAGGACGCGCACAGAGGCCTTGGGAAGACCGGCCTGTCCCACGCACCCCCCGAAAGATGAAAAGGACACAGCACGGAGCCCCCGAAACAGAGTCTCCAAAGGGCAGCGGAGTCCCTGCCCTGTGGCCCCGAGAGCAGGCCCTGCACACAGAAGTGTGCGTCTCGTGTTGAATCGTGTCTCCCAAATCCCCCCCAGGGCGAAGTCCTCAGCCGCACGGCCTCACAAGGGAACCTGATTTGGACCTAAGGCCCTTGCCGGTGCTGTGAGTTAAGATGGGGTCGTTAGAGGTCACCAGGACCGTGTCCTAATGAAGAGGGAAAATCTGAGCCGCAGGGAGGGGCCGTGGGAGGGCGGTGGGGGCGCGGCTACAAGCCCCGGCAGTGGGGGAGGGGCACGGCCGGCCGGGACCCCGACCGCCCACACCTGGGTCTGGGCCTCCAGCCTCCAGAGCAGGGATTGTGGACGCCCGGTGGCAGGGCCGTCCCGAGAGGGTGACATGGACGCACAGAGGAGTAGCTGCTCCGAAGGTTCACGGGTTTGGACACAGGGACTCCGGCGGGTGGGGTATCTTCTTGCTACTTTTCGGCATTTTTCCACATTTTACTTAGTGACTATGTGCCACGGTACAATTTTCTTAAGTTCCATCTCATCCAGGACGTCCACCTGCAGCAAACAGAGTGACAGAGACCGGGTTCTCCCTCCTGCCTGAGGCCGAAAGGCGGATCCAGCAGTCAGTCAAGACACGAGCCTGGGCAGCAGGGGGCGCCGTCCTGGAAGACAAGGTTCCCGGGTCACCGCAGGGAGGGGGCCAGGAGGAGCTGGGCCGTGACCCCGCGGGGTCGGGAGGGCAGGACTGCACAGGCCGAGCCTCGGAGACGGGCAGGAGGCCCCTGGGGCCCCGGGCAGGGAGTGCAGGTGAGGAAAGGGCCTCGCGGGGGCAGGGCCGGGACACAGCCGGTGGGGGTGGCGCCAGCGCCTCCCCCCCCAAATGCTAGAAAACTGCAGGATGGTGACACCAGGGGAGAGCCCCCTGCCGGGTCCTGCCGGCACTGAGCTACCCCAGTCCCGGCTGACAGTTCGCGGAGGTGAGTCCTGAGAGCAGCAAAGTGCTTCCACGCTGGAGATTTGAGGGAACACAAGTGCGGCCCCCACCCAGTGAGATGCGCGCCAGCTCCTCGGACAGCCAGTCAAGGGGCAGCAGGATCAGGAACAGGGTCCCCCCCACGATCGGGAGAAAACCCATTCGTGCGGAGCCGGCGAGACTGCGGCACAGGAGTTAGGATGAGCTGGCGCGGACGCCCACGCGGTTACGGGGGCTGAGCCCCGAGTGTTCACAGAGGCACCGGGAGGGCTGAGGCAGGTCCTCGGGGACAGGGACAGGGTCAGAGAAGACGAGGTTGCAGGTCCAGAGAGGAATCACGCCCTGGGGGTCAGACAAGAAACAGGAAGGAAGTCACAGCGAGACAGACCGTCCACTCACTGGAAGCAGCAAGAAGAAAGTCGGCAAAGAAGCCAGAGCGGGAAGGCGTCTCTAGAGACGAACACACATGGCCCGGTGGGCGACTACACCGTCAGAACCACCAAGGGACACAAAGGAAGAGAAACCGGCATCTCAGGGAAAGGTCCCGGAAACAAAGGCAACAGGAAGGCGTCCGCGGACCCCGCCGGCGGTGACGGAGGTGAAGACGGGCCCGCTGACGCTTCCGCACGCGCGCAGGCGCGGCCCGTGCTTCAATCTCTTTCGGAGACAACCGGCCACGAGGACGGGCGTGGGCGCGGTGCAGGCTCCGTGGCACGCGGGCCGGCGTCCCCTGGGGCCGGGCTGGGACTCGGGGCGGACGCGCCTGGTAGCATGTATCGCAACCAAGCGGACACAAGGACTCATGAGAAAGTGTTCAGTTAATCCAAAGGAAGGCAAAGAGAGGAGAAGAGATGGAAGAAAGGGGAGCGGGGGCAGGAGGGGGACTGGAGCCAGGATCTCAGTGTCCGCTCTCGGTACAGGCGCCAGGAGCCCAGGAGCCCCGCGCCGGTTCTCGGGCCGCGGAAGCTCGCAGGTCGCCTCCGAAAGCTGCCTAAACCCGCTGTCAGCACAAAGGCACGCGTGCGTCTTCAAGGCAGAAGCACAGAAACAGACGTGCAAGCACACGGCCAAAAAGACCAAGTGACACACGGCCAAAAAGACCAGGCGACAACATCAGCACCAAAGTAGACTTCAGAGCAAAGAATATTAGCAGAGATGAAGAGAGTCATTTCGTAACGATAACATCAGATTTCCCGGCTACAGCACTGAAGAAGCACAATCCGTGAAAGAAAAGCTGGTAAACGGGACACCGTCCGGAGTAAGAACATCTGCCCCTGACACACGACAAGGGTGTAGCAGCAACGCCCACCGGGAAGAAATCTCCGGCAAGCCCTGCGTCTGCTGAAGAAGGACCTGTGTCCAGAATAGATCAAGAACTCTCGGAATGGAATCATAACCAGATAATTTGATTTTAGAACGCGCAGAAGGTGTGAACAGACACCTGAGCAAAGACACAGGGAGGGACGGGGGCGCCTGGGGGGCTCAGTCGTTTGAGCATCTGACAGCTCAGGTCATGACCTTGAGGTGCGCGAGTCTGAGCCCCGCTCGGGATTCTCTCTCTCCCTCGCTCTCTCTGCCCCTCCCTGCTCACTCTCTCAAAATAAATAAACAAACTTTAAAAACTAAAGAAGACACACGATGGCAAGTAAGTGCGTGTGTGTGGGAGGCTGCTACCCACCTGTGACAATGGCCATGACGCTGGCGCCCAGTGCTGGGGGTCCGAAACGGTGCGGACGCTCTGGGGAGCAGTCTGCCAGGTCCCCAAAAAGTCAGAAGGGCACCAGCCACGTGCCCCAGTCACACCACAGCTGGGCATCTACCCAAGAGAAAGGGGAGCGTGTGCGCCCACCTGGTTTGTGCCCGCACGATCCCGGCAGCGCCAACCTGGAAGCGTCCCAGCGGCCAGCACCGGGGGAGCGGACACGCCGACGGCGGCGCCCTGCCAGGGAGCGCCCCCCGGCCGAGAAGCGGAGCAAAGTATCGATCAGGCCGCAGCGAGGGTGAGTCTCCAACAATTTCACTAAAATGCTCAGTGAAATCAGCCAGACGAAGAGTCCGTACGGCGTGGTTCTATCTACGTAAAATCTAGAAAATGCAACGGAGTCTGCAGCGTGTGTGCTGGGTGTGTGCCCATGGCGGCTGGATCTCCAAAGGGCGTGAGGCCTCCCGGGGCCCCTGCTGTCCCCGCGGTGGCGACGGGCGTGTGCTTGGGTCGAAGCCCACTAAACCGTACTCTTCAAATACGCGCGGGTCTTTTGTGCATCAGTTACACCTGATAGAGCTGCTAGCAGAACCCCCGCCAAAACCACGCTCTGCCCACGGGGAGAAGAGAGACTCCGTCCTGTGCCTTTGGCTCCTACAGTTCCAGAAATTGGTCCTAAACTCTGAGGGGCATGGGGGCATGGGGACCGGCTCTGAGCCTGGAAAAGATGGAGGGCAATGGGGGCAGGGGTGTCCCGTGTCTGCAGCGGGGCTGGGAGTGGGTGCACGGAAGTGTCTGGTGTCCTCCAGCCAGGGTCCAGCCACCACGGGCCGGGGCCCTCTCGCCCCTCCCCCACCTAATGTCCCTCCTGAAACTCTGCAGAGGGAGGACACCGAGGCCACCGCCTGCACACAGCAGGTGTCAGGGCCCCAACAAGCCTCCGAAGGTGAGTCGGCCACGCCGTCCTTGTCACCTGCACTTGTGCTCAGGTCGGAGGGAAGGTTAGGGCCAGAGGGACCTCTGTGTCCCTCAACCCAGGCGCAGCCCACTTTCCTAACCCCAGCCACGGGGGCTGCTTTAGCAGGAGGGGACCGTGGATTTGGCTGCTCCCAAGGCCAGTCTCAGCCCCCTGCCCCCTGATGCTGGGTGGGTCTAGAGCCTCAGACCCCCAGGGACCTTCCCTGCCACGCGGGCTTTCTCGGCGCCTTGGCCCTCTAGTCCGGTGTGTTCTGGGGCCTTCTGGAAAGCAGGCCAGCAGCGGTCCCAGGGCTGCAAGTACTTGCTTAGCAAGTAGGGAGTACTTGAGGCTCCCCTGGGCCGGCCCCTGGTGGGAGTGGCCCTAGACATCCACCTGGGTCCCCATGGCGTGTTTGTGTCCTCCTTGACCAGCCACGTAGAACTGGCCATCGTGGGCCAGGGGAGCGCCGGTCTTGCTCCTGGGCCATTGCAGGCCACACCTGGGCAGTGCCAGCCTGCCCCGGGACCCCTCAGACCCGGCCCTGCCCACCCTCGCCTGCGGCCTCTCTCCTTTGTGCAGGGCCCCTCCGCTTTCCCCCACTCCTGGTCCTCTGTTTATCCATTTCTTCCAGCTCACTCCAGAGCCGGGACACTCAGTGGCGTGGCCTCTCCCTACCTTGGCCCCGGCTCCTGGCCTTGAGGGTCTGTCTGGCTGCCCCTCTTCTAGCCCACCTCCTCCAGGAAGCATTCCTGGACTGCCCAGGGCCTTCCCAGCTCAGAGGTGCGTCTGCCCTCAGAGACCACCTGACTCATGGCCTAGCAGGAACCCCAGCCTGATTACTTCCCACACCGTCTGTTACGAACCACCTGTTTGTGACCACCCCCCAAAAAATTCATACGTTGAAGCTCTTACCCAAAGGGAATGGAATTAGGAGGTGGGGACCTTGGGAGGTGACGGGGTCCTGAGGGTGGGGCCCCACGACGGGACCTGTGCCCCTGTGAGGAGATGTCCCCGTGTGAGCACGCGGCAAGAAGGCGCCAGCTGCAGCCGGGAGGAGCCGTCACCACACCGCGGGCCCACGTGAGGGAGAGAAGCGGATGTGTGCTGTGGACACGCTGCCCCGTCTGGGTGCGGCCGGAACTGGACACCCCCCAAAGTGACCCCCCTAATCCTAGTGTGCTCGCCAACGTCAGGCTCGGGGGGGTCAGGTACCCTGCCCTGGTGGCCTCCGCCCCCTGGCCCCCTGCGGAGAGCAAACACTCGAGAACCCACCACCTCCACACTCGGAAGGCTGGATAACCGCCACCTCCCCCCCACCCCGCCTGGCTCGCAGTGTGCCTGCCACCGGGGCCCAAACCCCAAATCCTGCCCGACCAACCTTATCTGTTTGCTTTTCACCCAACATCCGCTGGCAACTGGGGCCCCAGCACAGAGGTGCGGGAGGCACTCAGCCAAGGCAAGGGGGCCGCTGGGGGCCAGCCAGGGGCCTGGGGGTACATCACTGTAGCTGCTCCCAGGGGGCCCTCAGCTGAGGGGACAGCGGATTCTGGACCCTCCACCTGGAGCTGGGGGAACAAGCCAGTGAGCTACTGCGGGAAGCAGCACAGGGTCCCCTGATAGAGGGGAGGGGTGCTGGTCGGTGCCGTGACCCGAGTGGGCAGCACCCACCCCAAATCCAGGTCCAGGGGCAGCCAGAGGTTAAAAGTACAGCTGGAGCAGGGTCAGGCCCGGGGGTGTGGGAGGAGCCGACAGGGCGGCCCTGGGACCACAGGAGGGGGGCTCAGGGAGGAGGGGCGGGATCTGGAGGGGTGGCCCTGGGGCCCCTTGCCTGCGGCGCTGGCTCACAGGCTCTGTTCTTGTGCCCAGTGGGGCTGATCCCAGCAGCCAGTGGGCAGCAAGAGCCGGCCCAGGGAAGGGGGCCGGAGGCCAGAGAGCAGGGCGAGTGGGGCAGGCTTGGGTGTGACGGGGGTCCCTGGAGTAACAGGCCTGCAGCTCCAGGGTTGGGGGTCTTGAGGAAGAAGGGGCTGCAGATTGCAGGGGTGGGGATCAAGAATGAAACTGGGGGTGGAGACAGAGAGGAGGAGGGGCACCTGCTGGGCCCCCAGCTGCACACGGATCTTGGGGCAAAGGTGAGGCTGGGGTGACTCTCGCCACAGGCCAGAGGTCCCTCCTCTGCCGGGTCCCCTGCCAGGCCCCTCCAGGCCCCAGGTCTCCTGGTCTGCACAATGTCCCCAATTGCCGGGCGCCCAGGGGCCGAGCCCAGCCCAGCCCCCATGGGGAGCAGCAGGAGAGGCCACGCCCCCAGCCCCTCAGGCCTGCCCTTGATGCCAGGAGTCTAGGGTGCCCGCTTTGCACCCAGCAATGGAACGCCGTATGGGCCCCACACACACCAGCGCTGTTCTGTTCGCCACCACAGCCGCCCTGGCTGCTGCCCGGCCCACCTCTCAGAGAGGTCACGGCCGCTGGCCAGGCCCGGGGCACAGCTGCCGCTAAGGCCAATTCCGGCTCCGTATGGAAATCTTTCCCCAAAGCCACGGTTTTCGGTACTTTGATCTGACGGTGATCACTGGGGCCGAGCCTTGAGCTTGGGACGAAACCTGACCTGCCCCCGCCTGAGGAATGTCACACCTGGCAGGTGCAGCCCAGAGGGGCTGGCTGACCACTTTCACCTCCATAAACCTGGGTCCAGCAAACCCAGGCTTTGGGGGCCCGAGTCTGTTCAGGAGTTTTCTGGAAGCACTTGCCAGCAGTGAATGCCAATGTCCTCAGGCAGGCTCTCGGTCCCAAGTGAAGGTCAGGTCAAGGCCCCGGGAGAGCCACTACCTGGGAGTCAGCACCCACCCTCCCGAGCGGGCCGTGAAGGGCCCCGCCATGCAGACAGAGGGCGAGGGCAGGGGTCCACGGTGGCGCGTGAGGCCGAACAATCGCCCGCTTGTCCAGCCCGCGGGTCCCGCTTCCCAAGGCGCCTTTATCGCCCGCTCGGCCGGGAACAATGGCAGCACACACTCTTATCTCCTCCTGTTTGCTCAGCACATTCAAGGCTCCCGGGTCAGCAAAGAGAAACGCCATTCTGCCTGATTTCCTGCCAAACCGGTGTACAGAAAGGGACGTGGGACCCACGGCCCCAGGCGTGAGCCGTGCACTAACTGTGCACACAAGGCCCGAACAGCCCGGAGGTGACAGACCCTGGAATGCCCCGCTTTTTCCAGGAAACTCAAACCGAGCCTCACACATACGCACGTGCACATGCTTCTTTAGTCCAGGCCCCGTGCATGGGCAGCCCTGTTGCAGTCCTGGTGACCCCGGCTCTGCTGGGCCACACTAGAGTCCTTCAAGCTGTTGGGGGTACCACTGGACACCCCAACGTGGGGACCCCTTGCCTGCCACAAGCCCTTCCCCCAGGCCCTGCAAGCCCGTGATCCGGGAGTGTGCGTGTGACCCCAGTTCCCTCTCTCTGGCTCCATCCCTTGCTGTCCCCCTGGCATGTCCTGAGCCTTGGGCACCCTCCAGGCCCGGGACACATGGAGAACAGGTGGGGTCAAGGCACTGTTGGGAGACAGGACAGCACCCAACATGCAGGGCACTGAGTGGAGAAGTGGAAAGAGGGACCATCAGCAGGGAGGCAAGGAGCAGCCCGTGCCAAGGCCCTGTGGTTGGGTGCCTGCTGGGAGGGGTAGCAGGCAGCCTCGCGGCTGGGTGGGAAATCCACTGGTGGGTGGGCAAAGCAGCTGGGGGCCTCGCAAGGGCCCAGGCAGAATTCAGGCAGAGAACAAGGCCTGGGGCTCCATTCCACTGGCAGCCCTGGCCCCAGGGGACCTCGGGGGTGGCCTTAATTGGTGGGAGAGAGCCCCAGGCAGCCCAGGTACTTAGCCCAGCAGGGTTCTGGGCCTCTCTCCTTATCCTGTCTGTCCCAGGGTCTGCTACGTCACCTCCCCACTGCCCCCTGTCTAGGCACCCTTACCCGCTGAGCACCCTGGCCAGGGCTGAGGTTCAAGGAGGGCCCACTCACCTGTCCCTATGGGACCTCAGCCCCCACCCAATGGCCCACCCCCTCTACGTTCAGAGCTTCGGGAGACCCCCATGAGGGTGTGAGCTCTCCAAGGGCAGGGAGAACCCCCACAGTGGCCCCATGGCAGAACCTGGACGGTCCTCACTCTGTGTGCCCAGGCTTCCAGCCGCAGTGACCCCAGCAGGGGTGGTTCTGGGCAGGGGCACCCAGGAGAGCATCTTGGAACCCCTCCTTATCCTCCTCTGCTTCTGAGTTAAAGGAAAAAGCAGGCATGGGGGTGCCTAGCACACCCAGGGACCTTCTGCCCACCTGGCCCAGGCTCAGGGACCCGAGGGCCTGACACCCACTGAATGCAGTTCTCCATTAAAACAATTTTTTAAGGGGCGCCTGGGTGGCTCAGTCGGTGAAGCATCTGACTTTGGCTCAGGTCATGATCGGGAGTTTGAGCCCCGCGTCGGGCTCTGTGCTGACAGCTCGGAGCCTGGAGCTGCTTCGGATTCTGTCTCCCTCTCTCTCTGCCCTTCCCCCTCTCACACTCTGTCTCTCAAAAATAAACATTAAACATTTTTTAAAAAACAATTTTATATTAAAACTATAGTTTAAGGTAAGCACAGGTAGTCTGTGAGGCAGGGTGCAGCCCCAATGTGGGGAGCCCAGCCTGGGGATTCCTCTGCGGCAGGAGCCCAGGGTTCCTGCACCCCAACCTCAGGAAAGGGGAAGCCCCCATACCAGGCCCCAGGCTCCTACATGGGGTCCCACACAGGCTCCCACTTAGGGCCAGGCCGCCCTAGAGAATCATCAGACCCATACCTGCTCCCCGACTGCTGGAGGACCCCACAGAGGATCCGAAACCTCCTGACACAACCTGACCATGACCCTCACCTTGACCATGAGCTTGACCTCTGCCCTAATCATGATCCTCATCCTGGGCCTAACCCTGACCCTTCTCTTGGAGCTGGCCTGTGTCCTGCCCACTCCGTCCCCTGAGCCGTTGCCACCCCCCAGCCACGCCCTTCTCCCAGGAGGCGGTGGGCACAGCCCCTGCTCCTCTGCCTGGGAGGGTGGCACCCAGAGGCTGGCACACAGCCTCCACGGAGATGCCCTCCCAGACGGGCAGCCCCCTGTGGCCACTCCGGCCCTGCTCCGGTGCCTACAAACAGCTCAGAGCCATGGGGGTCAGAAGAGAGTAACGTGGGCCCTTCTGGGTAGAGTAGGACCACTCTGGTGCTGTCCCCTCCCAGGGAGCTGGCAGGGAAGGATCCCCGGGGAGGAGGTGCCCAGCGGGGGTCCCTGCACCTTGGGGGAGGTATCGGCCCCAGGGAGGTGTCCCAAGGCCTGCTGCTGTCAGTGATGACCCCACCCCTGGGATCCCACCCCAAAATGTGGTCCTTCCACCGGGTGGTCTTTCCTACCAGGCAAGGGTGGGGCTGGGCATTCTAGCACCGCTGGGAGTGCTAGGGTCTGAATGAGGGTGGACCATCCGAGCACTTTGGGCTTCCCTGCCAGGGACGAGGGGGTGCCCAGGGTCTCCCCACATGCCCGGGACGAGCACCCTCTCAGCCCCCAAGGTGTGGCTGATCGTGGCCCTGCCACCTCAGCCTGGAGCAAACACACGACGTGTCTGCAAGGCTCTGGGGGGCCCGTGCTGGCCCCTGCCTGGAGGCCGACGATAATCGGGCTACCGCCCACCAAAGAGCTTTCTGAAGGCCAAGTTCTGATAAAACAGCGCCCAAGATCCTGTCCAGCCACCCCTGCGCCCAGTGGGTGAGGCAGAGGCGGGGCCTATACTGCCATATAAGGCGTCCAGGACCGGCCACTCAGGCGCACAGGTGCAGCGAGCCTGCCCAGGGAGGGGTCGGCTCCAGCGGTGACCTCTCTTCACACGTCATGCTGGGGCCTCGGCTGCTGCTGCTCCTCCTGTCGTGCGGCGGGGCCCTGCTCAGCGCTGGTGAGTGGGGGCCCACAGGCCACGCCACAGGGGCAGACAGATGCCCACTGCGCCAGTGTCAGGCTGGCCACAAGGACGTTGATGGAGGGGAGGCCCTCCCTGCTCCGTAGCTGACCCACACTCGCCAGGGCCCCGGCCTCCCCCACAGAACAGGCTGCCACTCACCCCTGCACAGTGGCCAAGGAAGGACACACCGTCTCTTCAGCAACAGTGGGTGCAGCGGGATGCGGGCATGCTGGGCAGGACGGTTGCTGCCTGGGGCTCCGCGGTCCACACTGGGCCCCGGGACCTGAGAGGGCTGTAGGGTGTAGGGAGCAGGGTAGGGGCCTCGTGGGAGCTGGAGACCAAGGACCCAGGTGGAGACCCCAGCTCCATGGATCCTATGAACGGACGAGCCACAAAGTGGGCTCCGGACCTCAGTTTCCCCATCTCTAAGAGTGGAGGAAACATCTCCCCCTTCAAGTGGCTACCGTGAGGATAAAAGGAGGGGTTGGGGGGGGGCACACGTGTCAGGGCCCAGGACCACCACCACTGTTGCAGAAGCTCAGAAAGGGCCGCCACGCCCCACATCCCACCCAATCTTTCCGGTCAGGCCCATGGAGCAGGGGACCTTTCCTCCTCCCTCACCCCCAGCCCCGTTGCTTCCGCTAACCACCCCAGACACTCCGATGCCACAGGCTGAGGGCAGCTCTCACTCCTGTCCCCAAGCCTGGAAAGGCCAACCCCAAGGGGTCCCACAGTGGCCCAGAGACCGCAAACACCAAGTTCTCAATGTCTTCTCTCCGGCCCGAGAGCCCAGCACGACTGGTGTCTTCTCTCTCCTTAATCCTTTGTCTGCTGCTCCCTCCTTGGTGGGCCCTCGGCTGGGGGGCCAGGGTGTAGGTACTGGGGGTGAGCTATGAATTCCTGAGCCCGGTGGGTCTCCCCTAGGCCTGCCCCGCCCCTTCCCTCCCATGAAGCCTGTCCCTCTGAGCACTCAGAACTCCTGCCCAGCCAAGGCCACTTGCCTGGGCCCGTCCCCTCTGAGACCTGGACCCAGAACCAGGACAAGAAGGGAGGCAGCTGGGAGCCGGCTGGGGTGGGGTGCAGGGGTGCAGGCCTACAGGTGTGGCGAGTGGCTGTAGCTCTGGGGAGCCGTGGGGGTCCAGCTGTGTGGCAGGCCACGTCCGTCCACGTTTCTGCAAATGTTCTTTGAGCACCGACTCCGTGAAGGTGCTGAAGGAGGAGGCAGGCTCTGCCCTCCCGGACCAGAGACTCAAAAACACAAGGCCAGACCCAGGAGCCCTGGGGTGCCTGGGACTTGGGGCGGGCGCAGGAAGAAGGCTCCTGAGCTAGGCCGGCGTGGAGACGGGGTCCCCAAGCTTGTAGAAGGAACAGTGGTGCTCTGGCGGCCCTGTGGCCTGTCCAGGGGCTGGGAAAGGTTGGGGGTGGCAGACTCGCCCGTCCTGTAGGCCCTGTGGGTCCGGGGCAGGGGGCAGCGCCTGTCTGAGTGGGAAGTACAGATGGCCCCTTGGCCTGCCTCCTGAGTGCTTCAAAGGGGCCTCCGCCACCAGTGGTGGGGGGTCCTGCTGAGACAGAGCTGGAGGACTGGAGGCAAGACGGGGCTCAGGGAGGCTGGCACAGGGTGACAAGGAGGAGCTGGTGGAGTAGCCACTGCAAGTGGGGACCAGGGAGTGACCCACTGTGGGGGGTGGGGGGCAGAGAATACAATGGACGTGTCCTGGGGGCAGTCGTTAACTGAGAGGAGGGGCAGAGATGGGGACCTGCATGGGGGACACCATGGAGGGAGGAGACCCAGGACTAAGTGTCACTGGCCCACTGGAACTGCAGCAACACAGCCTGGATGTCACCTGCCCCACCTGGGGACCCCTCGGCCACCAGGCAGTTGTCCCCACCCCCTGGCATTGCCCAGAGGCCCAGGAACATGGCAGAGCCAGGGGCAGAGGGGCACGGGGCAGTGGGAAGGCTCAGGCGCCCTGACAGCCACGTGGGCTGCGGAAGCAGGTGGGAGCCACGGCACAACTGAGGGCCCAAGTGGGTGTGAGGGGCGGGGGCACTGGGAGCATGGCAGGGGCAGGGGAGGAGAGCTGAGGAGGCCATGGCCCACAGGTGAGCCCCCCCCCCCCCCGCCTCTCCAGCTGTCCCTGGAGTCGCCAGTGGGGTCAGCGATTCCTGCCCCTGCAGTCACATGACTAATTTCACCTGGCATCTCTCTGGTCATGGTCACCAGGACCCCAAGACTAAGAGGCTAACAGGGAGGAAGGAAGTAGGAACACGGCCACTTTTGGAGGCTGGCAGGGCGAGTAGCCCCCTGGGGACACGGTGGGTGGGGCGCAGCCAGACAGAAGGACAGCCCGGACAGCTGCCCACCGACTCCAGGCCGGCTCGCCTCCGAGGCCCAGCCCTGTGCTGTCAGAGGGCCACTCCCTCCCCAGGTCTCCTCACGGCCTCCCGCCTGCGGTGCACATGAGAGCCAGGCTGCCTGCCTGTCCTGCGTGGGGGGCTCTCTCTGTTCAACCTGGGGGGCACCTGCAGCAGGAGTGCTGGGAGCCCAGGGCCCAGGGCCCCCCCGCCCCCCTCTGTCCAGAGGACGGGCAGACGGCCACACACCTCTCGTCCCTCCCAGGGGCCTCTCCGTCCTCCCAGCACCCCCGATACCACCTCCTCACTCCTTGCCTTCCCACACGTGTGCTCGTGCACCCGGTCCGCCCATGCAGGGACCCCATGCACGTGTGAGACGCGTGACCGGCAGGCTCTGAGCTCCCGCCCCACGGCTCCTGGCCGACAAGCCACACGCCCGGGGTGGTACTGACCCAGCCTCTGTCCACACAGGCCTAGATGACACCTCCTTTGCGCACCCAGGCCTCCAGAGGCTGCAGGACTCCCCAAAGACAGGTGAGGGCCACAGGCAGCCTCCCATCCTGTCATACAGAGCTGCCCGGAGCACCTAGGCCACAGCCCTACCATAGGGTAGCCGTGGTCTGCGGTTTCCATGAGGGGAACCCAGCTCCGGAAGGCCTTAGCCGGCCCCTCACCTGGAGGGGAGCAAGCCCATGCTGCAGGGGGGGTGGGGGGGCTGCGTGGGAGCTGTGCCGCAGCTCTGTGCCCTACAGACCCCAGGGCTGATGATGCCTCCGTTCCCACAAGGCTTGGGAGGCAGGCCCAGCCCAGAGCTGGCCTGGCATTGGGGGACGGTCAGGGGCTCTTTCCCACCCACACCAGGAGGGGCTGGAACTTAGCCAGGGGCCCAGCTCGTGGGGTCAAGACTCCCCACACCTGCCCCATCAGCCTGCTATCCCCACAGATCCAGACAAGGGCTGGTGCTCCACATGGGGGGCCGGACACTTCTCCACTTTCGACGGCCATGTGTATGACTTCCCGGGAACCTGCAACTACATCTTCTCTGCCACCTGCAAGGACACCTCGCCTGCCTTCAGCGTCCAGCTACGGCGAGAGCCCGGCGGGAACATCTCCCGGGTCATTGTGGAGCTGGGGGCCTCTGTGGTCACCGTGCAGAAGGCAGTAATCTCCATCAAGGACGTGGGGTAGGCCACGTGGCTGGGGTGGGAGACTGGGCGGGCAAGGGGGCTGTCCCTGACCACTCTCGCCCCACAGGGTCGTCAGCCTGCCCTACACCAGTAACGGGCTCCAGATCACACCCTTCGGCCAGAGCGTGCAGCTGGTGGCCAGGCAGCTGGAGCTGGAGCTGGTGGTCATGTGGGGCCCGGGCACTCACCTCATGGTGAGGACGCCGGCAGGGGGGGGGGAGGGCCGGGGGGCGGCCGTCCCAGGGTGGCGCGCTGACCGGGAGCCTGGGCAGACCTGGGCTTTCCCCACCTGCTCGGCGAGGGTCCCAAGCGCGCCCTGACGGCAGTGCCCACCCACCCGCCCGCAGGTGCTCGTAGAGAAACGGCACAGGGGCAGGCTGTGCGGTCTCTGCGGAGACTTCAATGGCGAGCGGACAAACGAGTTTCTGAGTGAGGAAGGTAGGTGGGGACCCGGGCCCAGCCCCCCTGAGGCCCGGCCCCCACGGTGCTGACCCTGCTCCGCCCCTACCCCTAGGCAAACTCCTGGAACCTCACATGTACGCCGCCCTCCAGACGCTGGATGACCCCAACGAGATCTGCACCTATGAACCGGTCCCCGGCCCCTGGGTCCCACAGGCAGAGCATGTACGTGAGGTGGTGGGTACCCCAGGGACCGCATAGCCCTTCAGCCATGGAGGGGGCGGCCCGTGGAGTCTGAGGGGATCTCGGAGGCCAACAACACCCCTAGACTTCTAAGGCTAGTGTGGAATTGGCCTTGACCCCATGACCCCAAATGGCCCTCTGCCCAGGCCCAGACTTGCGGCCAGCTGCTGACCCTGGTGTCCCCCGAGTGCAACGTGCCCAAAGAGACATTCGTGCTGAGCTGCCAGGTGGACATGGCCGCGTGCGCCCCGCCAGGCCGGCAGGACTGCAGCTGCGCGACGCTGTCTGAGTACTCACGCCAGTGCAGCATGGCTGGCCAGGCCGTCAGCAGCTGGCGCGGCCCGGGCCTCTGCTGTGAGTCCTGGGGAAGGGCCCCGAATCCCCACCGTGCCCGGGAGACGCAAGGAGACCGGGTGGAGGAGGGCTGGGCGCCCCTGCCCCTCTCACGGAGGTTGCCCGTGCCTGCAGCCGTGGGCCGGTGCCCGGCCAACCAGGTGTACCGGGAGTGCGGCCAGGCCTGCGTCCGGACCTGCTCCAACCCACAGCACACCTGCTCCAGCTTCTGCACCTTCGGCTGCTTCTGTCCGGAAGGTGAGGGCGCCCGCTCACCCCGGGATCCCTCGAAACTTGCCCTGCCCCACTCCCAACACATCAGAGCAAGGCCCAACTTGCCCCCTCCCCCCTAACCCAACAGGCCCTGCGGGGGGGGGGGGGTGTCACTGGCGGCCCAAGAGATTGCTAGAAGACATGGGATTTGATCTGACCAGGAGCAGCACCTGGCTCCAGGCACATTGGCGCGGGGGGAGGGTGGCTGCAAGTGCAAGTGGGGGATGGGGCCAGGGAATGGGGACAGGAGCCGGGAAGCGCTGCCCAGCAGGGGGCGGGAGGGCATGGAGCCACGGGCCTAGAAAACCCCTCTCCTGCAGATATGGTTCTTGATGACATCTCCAAAAACCACACCTGCGTGCCGGTCACCCAGTGCCCCTGCGTGCTCAGCGGGGTGGTCTACGCCCCCGGGGAGGTCCTGACATCTGCCTGCCGGACCTGGTAAGTGCTGCACAGCTTGCCAGGGCGCATGGGCAAGACGGAGAAGTGGGGGGATAGAGGGGTTATGGGGCAATCTCTGCCAGCCTGGAGCGTCTGAGGGTGCCAAGTGGGTCACCCCCTCCTGGCCTGCAGCCAGTGCACCATGGGCCAGTGGAAGTGCACAGAGCAGCCCTGCCCCCGACGCTGCTCCCTGGAAGGTGGCTCCTTTGTCACCACGTTCGATGCCAGGCCCTACCGCTTCCACGGCACCTGCACCTACATTCTCCTCCAGGTAGGACACACCACTGCTGGGGCGGTGGGGGGGGGCCCACAAGGGGTTGCCACAGCGATGGGGGGGATCACACTGAGCACCCCCAGGCCACTGTGCTGAGCCATATCCCCTCCTAGAGCCCGCAGCTCCCGGATGGGGGGTCCCTCATGGCCTTGTACGACAAGTCTGGGCACTCTCACTCGGAGACCGCCCTAGCTGCTGTCATCTATAAGTCCAGCCAGGTAAGGCCACGTTGTCATGCGGCCACTGTGCTCACCCCAGGTTCCCAAGCATTTGCATCCCTGCTATGTCCCAGCTTCTGCTTTATCCAGCCTGGCCTGCAGGAGGGGAGGCCTCCCCCTACTCCCGGCACCCCCTTGACTCAGGCCACCCTCCCTCCAGGACAAAATCGTGATTTCCCAGGACGAGATCCTCATCAACAACGGAAACACCAAGTGGCTACCATACAAGACTCGTATGTCCTTAGCCCCTGCCCAGGGCCTCACTGGGTGAGAGTCCCAAAGGGGGCTGCTTCCTGAGCCCCCTGTCCCCCCAGGCAACATCACAGTCTTCAGGCAGACATCCACCCACCTCCAGATGGCCACCACCTTCGGGCTGGAGCTCGTGATCCAGCAAGAGCCCGTGTTCCAGGTGTACGTCACCATCGGGCCCCAGTTCAGAGGCCAGACCAGAGGTGAGTCCCTCCCTGGCCTGCCCAGCTTGGCCAGAGCACAGCAAAGGCCCAACAGACCCTTGCACGTCCAGCACTCCCAGGTGGCCCTCCTCTCCAGGCTGCCCCCAACCCCACCCCCGGTGGCAGCCAGTGACAGTCTCATGCCCAGAGCATGGTGATGGGAGGAGACGGGCTTTGGAGTCAGGGACAGGGCAGGAGCGCAGGCTGGCCCCCTCACAGCCCGGCCGGCGCAGGGCTCTGTGGCACCTTCAATGGGGACACGACAGACGACTTCATGGCCAGCACGGGCATTGTTGAGGGCACTGCCTCGCTCTTTGTGGATTCCTGGCGGATGGGGAACTGCCCAGCCTCGCTTGAGCGTGAGACTGACCCTTGCTCCATGAGCCAGCTCAACAGTAAGTGCCAGGCCCTGGGAGGCCCGGGGTGGGTGTGAGGCCCAGGCCGGGTAAGCGCGAGACCCATGCCGGCCCTGTCCCCGCAGAGATGTGTGCAGAGACCCGCTGCTCAGTGCTGGTGACAGAGGGCACGGTGTTTGAGAAGTGCCACGCCACGGTGAACCCCAGGCCCTTCTACAAGGTGGGCAAGGCCTGCAGGCCAGCAGGGGACCCAGGGGGGACCCAAGGGGTCGGCGGGACTAGACCCCCGACCAGCATGCCCTGTCCACCCACAGAGGTGTGTGTACCAGGCCTGCAACTATGAAGAGACCCTCCTCCACGTCTGCGCCGCACTGAGCGACTATGCCCGCATGTGTGCCACACGGGGCGTCCTGCTGCGGGGCTGGCGGGGCAGCGTGGACAACTGCAGTGCGTGCCAGCAGGCGCAGCCAGGGGTGGGAGGGCCCCAGGGTCATGTGGGGGGCAGGGGTCACAACCGGGTCCCGGCCAGTGCCACCCAGCCTCCCCTGAGGGCCTGACCCCAATCCCCCCACAGCCACCCCCTGCACCGGCAACCAGACATTTAGCTATGACAGCCGGGCCTGCGGCCGCACGTGCCTCTCACTGTCCGACCACGCTGCCGAGTGCCACCCGAGTGCCATGCCTGTGGACGGCTGCAACTGCCCCGAGGGCACCTACCTCAACCACAAGGCCCAGTGCGTGCGCAAGGCCCAGTGCCCCTGCCTCCTGGATGGCTCCAAGTTCATCCTAGCTGACCAGTCCGCCATGGTCAATGGTGTCATCTGGTGAGCAAGGGGGTCCCCAGGGGGGCTGGCCCGCCCCCCAGCCCAGGGCCCGCGTGCTCACACAGTCCTCCTCTTGCAGCTACTGCATCAATGGGAGGCTGAGCTGCCCAGGGCGGCCGCAGATGCTCCTGGGTATGTAGATGCGCGGAGGCTGGTGGGACTGGATGGCCACGTGCGGTGGCCCCTGAGCCTGCCTCACCCCAGCTCCCCCCCTCCAAACTTCCCTGCAGCTACATGCTCGGCCCCCAAGACCTTCCAGTCCTGCAACCAGTCTTCGGAGAGCATGTTTGGGGCGGCCTGTGCCCCTACGTGTCAGATGCTGGCCAGTGGCATCCCCTGTGTAAGGCTTGGGGCAAAGAGGCAAGGGCGGTCCCCCGAGGCCAGACCCCGCTGGCCAGCCTGTGGTGGACACCGCCCAGGGCCTCTCCCTGGACCAGGAGAGGATTTTTACAAAATCCCCAGGGAAGACAGGGCCACGCTGTCCCTCTGTCCCCGTCAGGCCGTGCTAAGAGTGGCTGGTGCCCAAAGGGGGCTGAGAGGGTCAGGAGTGGCCCTGGTGGCCAGGCCTCCCACCACTTGGGGAGGGGGTGTAACAGCTCAGCAGTGACACAGAAGCACCAGCCTTGCTGAGAGAAAGGCCTGGAGCAGGCGTGGCCACAGGGGACAGACTGGGAGGAAGACTGGGGGGTCACAGAAGGGCCCAGGGCCTCTAGTGGCAGTAGGCAAGGCCGTCCTCCCAGGGGCCGCTGACCCTCCCCCTACAGGTGCCCACCAAGTGCCAGCCCGGCTGTGTCTGTGCCGAGGGGCTCTACGAGAATGCCAGGGGGCAGTGTGTACCCCCCGAGGAGTGTCCATGCGAGTTTGCGGGGGTCTCCTACCCCCGGGGCGCCGAACTCCATACTGACTGTAAGACATGGTAAGCCACAGCCTTACCCTGGAGCCCCTGGTGGCCTGGGGGTGTCCCTCGGGTCATCCCTGGGGCCGCCCACCAACCCCACCAAGGTCAGGGGCCAGCGGGAATGCACGTATGGCCTGGGTGCCCCTGGAATGCCACAGCCCCAGCTTCTCTCCCCAGCACCTGCTCGAGGGGGAGGTGGACGTGCCGGCAGAGCGCCCGGTGCTCGTCCACCTGCACCCTGTACGGGGAGGGCCACGTGGTCACCTTCGACGGGCAGCGCTTCATGTTCGATGGCACCTGCGAGTACATCCTGACCACAGTAAGGCCCCGCCCTGGGCCTCGGGCAGTGGGGGCCACAGGGGCCGCCGGGCGGGCTCCTCCTCAGCACCCCCTCCCCACAGGACGGCTGCGGGGCCAACAACTCCCGGCCCACCTTCAAAGTCCTGACAGAGAACGTCGTGTGTGGGAAGTCAGGCGTCACCTGCTCCCGGGCCATCAAGATCTTCCTAGGGGTGAGCGGGCCGGGTGGGGCCTCCTCACACTTCAGCCACCAGAGCCCCAGGTCCTGGCCGCTGGGTGCCCCCAGACCCTTGTTGTCTGCACGGCAGATAGCAGCTTCTCCTGGAACTAGACAGTTATGCTAAGGGATGGGGGGGAGGGGTGCTTCTCGAGAAGCCTGATCCTCAGCCCCCGGTGCAGTTTCCAACACTGCATTTCTAACATTCTGGAATGTTCTGCCCGTGTTCCAGAGGGCAGGCCCCCAGCACAGAACTGGCCTCTGGAAGGCACTGGCCCAATGCATGTCCACCCTGCCTCAAGGAGCCTGGGCAGGGGATGCAGAGCCCAGTGACATTTAGCGGCCACTGAGAGCTGGGGACAGGCAGACTCACGACAGCCCCGCCCCACAGGGCTTGAGCATAGTGCTGGCAGACAGGAACTACACTGTCAGTGGGGAGGACCCCCATGTTCACTTCCGGGTAAAAACCGGCTCCCTGAACCTGGTGCTGGATGTCACCGTCGGCAGCAGGTACAACCTGACCTTCGTCTGGAACAAGCACATGAGCGTCTACATCAGGATCACACGTGCTGCCCAGGTACGGGCGCTGCCCCAAGGCCCAGGTTGGCCTGCAGGGCAGGGGTAGCGCCCAGCCTGACGCCAGGTCCCTCACAGGATGCGCTGTGCGGCTTGTGTGGCAACTACAACGGGAACATGAAAGACGACTTTGAGACACGCAGCAAGTACGTGGCATCCAACGAGCTGGAATTTGTCAACTCGTGGAAAGAAAGCCCACTGTGCGGAGATGCCAGCCTCACGCTGGACCCCTGCAGCCTCAATGCCTTCCGCCAGGCGTGGGCAGAGCGCACCTGCAACATCATCAACAGCCAGACCTTCGCCGCCTGCCACAGCCAGGTGAGACCGCCCCCTGCCTCCAGCGCGCTCCTCGGACCCTGGCCCAGCCCCCCCCCCGCCCCGAGTGCGCTCCTTGGACCCTCCTGGCCCAGGTGGGCGTGCCGGGCAGGCTCTGAGGGCCCCCTTCCCACAGGTGTACCGCCTGCCCTACTATGAGGCCTGCGTGCGAGACACATGTGGCTGTGACACCAGCGGGGACTGTGAGTGCCTGTGTGACGCGGTGGCCGCCTATGCCAAGGCCTGCCTGGACAAGGGTGTGTGCGTGGACTGGAGAACCCCCGACTTCTGCCGTGAGTGCCCTGCCCCTGTCCGCCAAGGCTGCCCGGATGCGGTGCTCTCCCCGGGCGGGCCCGGGTGCAGGCCGCCCCCCAGATCCCCCGTTCGGGCCCCCTGAACAAGGCACCAAATGCCTGACAGATGCCCCTTCCTCCAGCCATCTACTGTGACTTCTACAACAACCACAAGCCAGAGGGCAGTGCGCACCAGCACAGCCAGAAG
Organism: Cryptoprocta ferox; assembly: GCA_028646485.1. Lineage (NCBI taxonomy): Eukaryota > Metazoa > Chordata > Mammalia > Carnivora > Eupleridae > Cryptoprocta > Cryptoprocta ferox. The sequence goes on along the minus strand of CM053575.1, from coordinate 693,754 downwards.
GCCAGCTGCACATGGCACTACCAGCCGTGCCTCTGCCCCGAGCACCCGCAGAGCCTCCCGGACACCAACGTTGAAGGTACAGATCGAGAAAGAGGTCTGAGCAGAGGACGGACCAGGAGCAGGATGAGGTGTCTAGGGGAGGGGACAGACAGGACCCCTGACTCCAGGCTTCTGGGGAGAGGCCGGGACTGGCTGTGGACAGAGGGGAGGGACCCTCCAGACGATCTCCTCAACCCCCTCCCCAGGCTGCTACAATTGCTCCCAGCACGAGTACTTCGACCACAGCAAAGGGACCTGCGTTCCCTGCGGTAAGCCCCGTCCGCCGCCCACGGCCCCCCGTGCCCACCAGCCCCCGCACACCCTTCTTCCAGCCTCGCAGCTGGGGCTCCCAGAGTGCTGGGCAGCCTGAGCCGGTCAGTACAAACAGGAAAAGTCTCCCCTCCTCTCCCCAAACATCAACCCCCCCCCCCAGTCCCCCAGACCCAACCGTGCCCGCCTGCTGGGGGGTGTGGGCGCGGAGCGGGAGTCCGCTGGGAATTCAGCACCAGGTCGCCCAGATGGCTGCCCTATGATGGGACGGGACAGGGAGAAAGGTGCGGGTGGAGGCAGACGAGGAGCAGGGACCTAGGCGCCTCTGCGGGCGCTTCCTCCCCCTGGGTCTGCAGCTGCGAGAGGTGGGGACAGGCACTCCTCATGACTCCTCTTCTTGCAGAGCCGCCGCCCGCCACGCCAAGGCCCGCCACAGGTGATTGCACACGCTCTAGGTGCCAAGGTGAAGGGCGCTCTCCCCACCTCCACCCCAGCTCAGCCGGGGTGTGTCTGTTGGGTCGGGTGCCCAGGGCCGTGGCAGACACTCCTGTCCCCTGTCCCTGCATCCTCAGCCAGTGGGTGTGGGGTGGGGCAGGGAGCTCGCCAGGACTGTCCTTGGGGCTGCTCTGCAGGGTGACCAGCAGGGACTGGCCAGGAGGTCACAGGGGAAGGCACAGGTAAGCAGGCGCGCTGGCCGGCCCACCACAGCCTGGACAGTCACTGAGAACAGCAAGGCTGCTGGGGAGCTCAGGGTGCAGGCTAGGGGAGAGGCCCCACACACACCTCAGCACTCAGAGAACATTCCACGGAGCCCATTTTTAGCACAGAATCCCTGTGCTTAGAAGCAGCCATTGGTTTCCACGAAAGACTTATTTTAGGATAACCTTGTCACAAAACATGACCACTCCCTAGGCCACCGTATACTATTGATAGAAAACACGTATGATATGCCACAGAGAGGGTTCCCTGGAGCAGACACTAGCCCTGCATGCAGTCCACCCCGCTCCACACAGCAGAAACCTGTGTCCTGGCGGCCGAGAAACCAGGTGGCCTATTAGCAAGGGTGGGTGGATGGACAGGCAGTGGCCCAGCGAGAACAGTCAATGAAAGTGCCACTGAAGCCACGCAGGCCAGAGCCCGTCGAGGTAGGACACGGTGTGAGCGGGGCTCGGGGGAGATAAGACAGAGCCCTCCCAAGGGCTGCGGCAAGGGCCGGGATGTCAGCAGCGGAGAAAGTGCACGCAGGGCTAGAGGGATGTTCTGGGCTCCACCCCCTGCAGAGTCTCCTCGAACCACTGCTGCCATCACCACCCGGGCCACATCGGCACCAGCCCCGACGGTCACTACCAAGTCAACACCCACAAGACCCACGGTGACACAAGCCACAACAAAGCCCACAGCATTCACGTTCAGCTCAGCCACGCAATCCACAGCTCGGTCCACGGAGCACACCACAGCAGTACTGCCGACCCCAGAAACATCAGAGACCTCCACGGGGCCCCCAAGTAAGCACGCTCCAACATGTGAGGCCCCAAAAATGCCAGGAAGCACAGATGCCCAGTCAGGACCGAAGCTGCATGGGGCGGGGTGGTCTGGGAGAGAGGAGGCCAGTTCAGGTCACGAGGAGGCCGGTACCACCAGCCACCAAGGTCCAAGCACACGGCCCTGATTACAGCCACTCAGCTGCTCCTTGGCCAACACCAGAGCCTCTGGCACCCCACCCCCCCACACACCAGGGAAGACACACACCGAAGGGGACACCACACCTACCAGTGCACGCACCAATATCTGGGGATGGGGTGACAAACGCCCCAATTCCTATGACAGCAACCCAGAAACAGAACTTTTCCCAGACACCAGCAATAGGCTCAGGGCGGCATGCACACCACAGCGACCACAGCCACCTAAGACTGGGGGGAAAGGACCGTGCCACATGTGCCAGGCAGTACAACCCCAACCACGCTCCAGAAGCAAAAATATGCAAAGGAGTAACAAAAACCCAGGGGGAGAAAGAACACAACGGAACAGACACACTCAGGGGATGCCTGGGACGTCCCCACCAGGTAAACAAAGAAGCCACAGGCGGGCAGGAAGAAAACGAGGCAGGACTGGGGGACGGGCCAGGTCGTCACACAGGTAAGAAAAAGAGGAGGAGCACCTGACTGACGCACACTGTTTCCCACAGCGCCCGGGACACATGACAAGACCCCGGACACATCTGCCACAAGGGAGACAAAGCACACGGAGTCCCTATCATCCCCTGAGACTAGCAAAGTCCACAGTAGCCAGCACACAAGTCCCTACAAAACACACACCACAGGGCACGCTGAAACGCCCACACACGAAACACTTCCACCCAACAAGTCCCACACCCCGCACACCACTCACTCCGGCACGCCACCGGTGGTATCCACTAGCGCCCATTCCACAGGCCCCCCCACGGGGTCGTCCTTCCGCACCAGCTCCCCGGTGCCAACCCCGTCGCGCCCCCACACCACAAATTCCACGCGCCCTGCCCCCTCCACCACGTCCTCGGTCACGCACACGACGCACAGACTCATCGCCTCAAGCCCCCCG
>CM053575.1:653441-690368 GCA_028646485.1 Cryptoprocta ferox | reverse complement strand
CCCTCCGCGTCCTGGGCGCGCGCGCTGCCTGCAGCCTTGCCGGCCGCCGTCCTGACGGCCGTGCGCGGCGCCTCGGCGCCGAGCTGCGCTTCCCGCCCGTCGGTGATGAGGGCGTGTGTCCAGGGCCCGGTCGGCCAGGGGTCCGTCTTCTTTGGAGAAACGCCTGTCCAGGTCCTCCGCCCGTTTCTCAGTTGGGTTGTTTCTCTGCTATTAAACTCACGTTCTATATATATTCTATTCAGAAAACTAAACCCTTATCAGATAGATGTATGATTTTCAAGTACTTTCTGCCCATATCATCTGAGTGAAAAACTTTTTGTTAAGTAATTAAACACATACCTAAATTCTGACGAAATTCAGACTTCAGTCCAATTTGAAGCAACTGGTTTTCAAACAACACACCGTTATTTTTACAGACAAACCTAGGGAAAAGGGACAGCATGTGAGTCACTCTAAGGCGCCCAATGAAAATATAAAGATTTGTTTTAAAAAAGGGTTTACCAAACAAAAAGGCCAGAAAAACCTCTATGGGACACGAGGTAAAGGAAAGGTAGAAAAATACTCAAGGAAACACCAGTGCAAGTGGTCTCTAGAGACAGAACGTAAGCGGAAAGCAGTGACAGGGCACACCCGAGACGTGACTGCACAGGAGGGGGCGGGGCAGCGCTCTGCCCATGAACGTGCTAGTCCACAACACTTCTCCACAACTCAAACAGGTGCCCCAGGGCACAGCAGACACTCCCAGGCCGGACCCCAGGCGGTCTCACCTGACAAAGGGCGCAGGCCAAAACTCTGGGCATGACCACTAGCACCGCAGCCCGCACACAAAGAACTCTCAGTCCACAGCGGGTACTGTGGCAGGGCACACTGCCACGTGGAGGCCTCTAGGGCATCCAGGGGGACCAAGAGACAGACCCTCCATGGCGGCGGCCCCCACAGCCGGAAATCTCCAAGTCCCACTGTGCTGCAGCCTGGTGACGCTCAGAGTCTGCACGTGCTGCCCCCGTCCTGTTAAGTACAAAGGGGCCAGCAGGCACCCTGTGGATGACGTTCGGTGCTGCTCACGTGTACGCACGAGCCCCCGGCGTCGAGCACGGTCTCAGCAGAGGCAGCAGGAGGCCCAGTTCCTTCGGAGATGGCCGGGCGCGGTCCGCCCTCCATACCCGCTCGGCGGAGCTGTGCTCCCCTCAGACCCCTAGGCCGTCCTTCGCGTCATCCGGCACTCCCCATCTCAACACAATGGGCTCTCTCTCCCGCTCAAGCCCCACACGAAGCCTCACACGGTCAAATGCACAACCTTCGGAGATGTGTGTGACCACCCTTGCCCGGAACTGATCCCAAGGAGACAGACAGCGACCGGGCAGCGGAGCTCAGCATATCCCTGCTCCTGCAGACCCGAGGAGGGGCCAGCCCGCTGCGCCCCACCCTCAGACGCAAGGCCCTGCAGAGTGCATGGCACTGCTGGTTCGGGCTAAACCACTTGAATCTGACATTTGCCAAGGAGATGGCGAGGGTACTGACTGATGGCCCATTGGGTGATAGATGCAGCTTAACAGTCCACGGCTAGTTGGAGGGCTGTTGTTTAAAGGGTCATTCCAACCAAACCCTGACCCCGGTGGGATTATAGGTTTATAACAAGCAGCCGCGAAAGCCTCGGGAGCGTGCAAACCTTCCCCACACCGCGAGCGGTGCTGGTCCCGAAGCACCCTGCACCCGTACCCACACCCAGCCCTCGGCAGACACCTCACCCACCCTCTGCGGCCGCAGCACAGCCGACAGCCAGAAACCTCCCCCCAACACACACCGGCTGGGGCGCCTGGAAGTGGGCAAACTGCTGAGCAGATGGCTCCGAGGGCTCCCCCCGCAGCCGACGACCCCCCAGGCCTCCCATCCCGCCGCGCACACGAGGAAGCCTGTGGCCCAGGCACCACACGCACCTGCATACACAGCGAGAACCAAGAACGCTGGTAAAGCCCCTGCCCCGGATGCCCAGCTTCGAGCCGGCACCGTCCCCAGGTACGCACACCGCTTCGGCACCAAGGGCCTCACAACCTAGGGTCTGCGGTGCTTGTCAGTCTCCAACTCAGCACTTCTAGAAGCCACTGATGGCAAGGCGCACCCGTCCAAACCCACCTCTCCTCACCATCTTCAACGAGCAACAGGAAGTAAGAATCAGCATGCACACGGACACCGAGACACAGGGAACTGCACGAGCAGAGGAGTCCCACTGCCGTCGACACGACCCGGGAGGACAAGGGGCCGCTCCATGAAGGCGCTCCTCTCTGGCCGGCCGGCGTCCCCCTGCACCCAGGCTGAGCCCTCCCACACCCCCCGCCAGACTCAAGGGACAGACACCAAACAGGGAAAAGGCTTGGAACCGCACAGCTAACAGAGCTGCGCAGAGCCCCGGGTGCAGGGGCCTGTCCAGCGCTCACGGGCAGTGGGGGCCACTCGCACAGCAGGCACGTGGCATCTCCACAAAGGCGAGACGGGAAGGGACTGAGAACATGAGTTAACAAGAAAAGGAGAGGTTGGGTGCCTGCACGGCACTCACAAAGAGGGGCTGAAGTCAGGGCCAGAAGGGGCACAGATGGACAGCAGGGCACAGGGGACAGAGGGGCCCAGCCTCAGGTGGCTGAGAGGTCAGCATGCGCCTCAGACACACAGACGGCCAGCGCCCGAAGCTCTTCCTTTCCACCCCATCTTGGTGACAGTGAGCAACTGCACCTCGTGAGAACTGACGGTCCGTGCAGCTGCGGGGGCGGTTCTGGAGCAAACCCGCCCGGCAGCCCAGTGCCCTGAGCTCTGCCAGCAGGCTCCTGGGTGCTACGGACCAGCCGACGCAGACTAAGGGCCCCAGGAGGCGGTCGGAGGAGGAGAGCACCTGTGTTGAGGACACGGGGGACCAACTACCTGGCAAAGTTGTCTTCGGAGCCGGGAGCCAGTGGCGCCACCGCAGAGGGGGAATCTGAGAACACGTCCACGAGCAGCCCGCCGGAGGACGGTGGGGGGCCCGCGGGCGCAGGGGGAGCGGCCCCCAGACCCAAGAGGTCTGCCGATGGAGAAGGCGTGGACTGGAAAACAGGGAATGAGAGGGTCAGCACGGAACCTCCGGGCACGCCATGGCCAAGCGAGCGAGTGCCCGCGCCTCCCTCCAGGGCTCCCGGCCAGGCTGCACGGGGCAAGGGCCCAGCCCGTGAGAGGCAACTGCAACCCCAGAGCCAAGCCTGAAGGTCAGTCACCATCTCACACAACTGCAGAGACAGCCAACCTTTTTCCATGAAGATTATCTGAAGGGGGGAAAAAGTTCTGAAAACACTTTTGCCATAAAAGAGATCAAAAAGAAAGGAGACCATGCACGTTACTGTCAACGTTCCAGAGCGAGATTAAGTTTGAAGACATGAAGAATTAAGCAAGCAACTTTGGGTGCGTTCTTGATTTAACCACGTGTTAGGTTTTATTGAGTTACAGAGAACAAACAGATCAAAAGCCTACAGACCATTCGTTTCTTAAATGATTACTTTTTGATCCTAGGCAAAAGCAAAAGCCACGGGGGCCGCGCTCAACACAAACCACTCACCCAAGCCGGCACTCACACTCTGACCCGCACCTCTGCAAGCGCGGGGCGGGGGCGGGGGGGGGGGGGGCTCTGCTTATGACCAGGGGCTATGTCACCGCAAGAACCAGGGATGAGCCGCTCTGCCTTGAGGACTCGTCTTGAATAACTTTTGAATGTCCCACTGAACATTCACGAAGGTAAAAATCAGTTTATGATTATGTGAGACTACACCCTGACATCATTTCACATTACTGCGTTAACACCCTGCTCGGTTTTAACACACGCTTGTCTTTCCAAGAACACAACCACCCTGAAGGGACGGTTGAAAGAGGCCAAGGACTCTCCTCCCCCGGCGTGTGGGCACACCCTCTCCTCGGGCCAGGCCTCTGCCGGCCACCTGCTTCCGGTGTGGCCGTGCTGAGCAGTTACACACAAAGATCAACGTGAGTATAAATAACTGGTTGTTTCTCTTTCAGGTTCAGTTAAAGAATCGGCAAACTATTACCGTAGGTACGTCACGTGACATACGAATTCTGTTACAAGATAAAAGAGGCATTACAAAACGTGTGCTTTGCATGACGGCCCCTCCTTCCCAGCCCCGCCGAGGCTCCCCTCAGGAAGGGGGGAGGCTGGGAGAGGAGGAGCCTGAGGGACGAGGACCCCAGAGGAGCTGTCAGAGGAGGTATCAGGAGCCTCTGCAACGTCAGCCAGCAGCGTCTGGACGTGGCCCTCGCTGCGCCTGCAGCGGCATTCCTGGGAGCACAGCTACTCACGACACGGTTTTACCGACACTGTTGCTGTGGGAGTCTCACCACCTGAGGAGGGTCAGGAGCAGAACTCGGGTGGCTTTGAACATGGCTCTGAATTATGCAAGGAAGGCGTCTGTAGTAGCTGACAAACTACAGCCTACGTGGGACTTACGGGGACCATGTCCCCTCTGCCACCTACTGCAAGATCTTTACCACTGGTTCCTGAATAATGATTCAAATACTTCTTAAAATAGGAAAATGTCGCCCAATGAAGTCAAAAATGCACCCCAAAAGATACAACAGACAAAAGCAAGGCTGTTCTGCTGGGAAGCCCCACCTGGACAGCCACTCCCTGCCCAGGTCCCACACCCAGCTCTGCCCCGAGGCCGGCGTGCGGGGACCCACGGCTGCCTCCTCCCTCCCCCAGGACCCAGGGAGACCCTCCTCAGAGTGTGCCTGACACCCGTCCGTACAAGTCACCCCTCCTCGCCTCGACGGCAACAAGAGCCGGAGTTAGAACAGCAAGAAGAGTCCCGCGCGCCCCCGGAGTGCATGCCGGCTCCGGGCTCTACTACCAGCCTGAGAGCCCCCGGTGACCCGGCGGCCCCACACGTCCAGCAGAGGCGGCCCCGGCCCCACAACAGACACTCGGTACGCACAGAGAAGCAGGCAGGAAGCACAGGTGCTGAGGCCCCAGGCCACGGAAGGTGGGCCTGCGGAGAGCAGCCTGTCACAGAGAATCTTCCAGCACCGCCTGTGGACCCTGAGGAAGGCATTCTGACCGATACGACCCAACAGCACAGCACACCGCTGCTTCCCACGTACGATCCAGACCCCCCTCCGAGGTGGGAAGGAAGACGAGAGGAGAATTTCGGCCAGGAGGGACCCCTCCCCCTTCTCTGTCCTGCCTCTCCGGCCTCAGCTCCCCAGCCCCCACCACGGCCCCTCCTGCTTCGGAGGGCTCTCTGATCAGACCCCCAGCCATCTGAGTGCTGAGGACAGATGGGAACTCACGCGACCGTGACGCTCTCCACAGCTCGGCCAGCTCTCAGCTCAGAAGGGCCATGTGCTCACGACCACGAACATCTACTCGCCAAGCACACACCTGCCAGGCACCACGCAGGGTCGAGTAGAAAGCTCACAGCCTGGACTTAAAACGTCCGCCGAGCGAACCTGGAAGGGAGCCCCATGCCTCCCCACCCCGAGAGCACGCCTTCCTGAAATGTTACGTCTCGTCACACCTGCTTCTCCGAGAGGGGCTCCCTGCTCACATGCAGGGTCAGGGAGGGCCCACCGGACTCCCGAGTGCCACAGCCTGGGCGTAGCCGGGCAAACCCGGCGTGGCCAAAGGCCTGGTACGTGTGTGCACCTCCAGAAAAATTAAGTAAGAATCAAATACGGAGAGACCAACGACAACTGTCAGAGCAGACATTAGGGCCATTTCCCCGTGCTCACGTCAGTTCACTCGGCTGGCGGCCGGAGCTGCCAGAGAGGAGAGTGTGGGCCGCCTCTCGAGGCACAGACCAGCCCCCACAGTGTCTCCTGCCTTGTGCATGTCTGTCTTCAGGTGACGCCACCGGCAGAGGAGCCACAGCCCCCAGCACCACAGGAAACGCTGGGCCTGGCACAGCACACGCACCAGTTCACGCGCAAACCTGCAGAAACCGCACCACTTCACAAACCCAAGCTACCAATAAAACCCTGGCACTGGCGGGACCTTCAGGGCCTCCTCACAGGCAAGCGCCCACACGACTGCCGGGGACAGCCAGCCAGCGCCTCCCAGCGCAGGTCCACTCCATGCCCAGAAGACAGGTTCAGAGGCACGGAGTGTGCAAAGCCAGCACACACGTTAAATTACTCAGGGGCAGAGGAACAATGACCATGTGGAGAAAAAGCATGTCTTTACCACTCACTCCAAAACCAGTTCATGAAACTCAGCTACCAGAAACCACAGAGCGGACACCACAAACACACCACAAACACACCTGAAGGTCCAGACTAAAGATGGCACCTCCAGGAAGCATCAGGACCCAGGCAACGGGGCCTCACTATGATGGGACCCCGAGCCAGGGGGCCCAGTGAGGCCTGAGTAGAGGGCTCGTGGCAGGCCCAGGGTCCTCGGCTTGAGGGCCAGACGCACAGTCGATGGGGACACAGAAGTAGACCAGGGGACAGGCAGCAGACCCCATCAAGGAGCACAACGGCTCAGGCATAAGGATGCTCTGGACAAGCCAACCCCCAAGGCCTTGGTCGGTCCACACAGGAGCACATCACCTCTGACAGTCCTCCTCACAAAGGCCACCTGATACCACTAAGAGGCATTGTTCACACCCCTGCGCCAGGACCCCAGAGAGGACACAAAGCTCTCCAGGCTTCCTTCCAGAAGGGACAAGCAGGAAGCCCACAGTCCTGGGGAGCTAGTCATGGCGCCCAGCTGGCGGCTGCATGGCAGGGCTGGTGTGCATGTTCCCACGAAGCTGTTGCTCCAGACAGGGAGAGACAAGAACAAATACAACCCTCACAATGACGTCTCCCACCTGACACACATCAAAAGACACAATTTCCACATGAATATCTTACGTCACACAGAAAAGGGAAACCGGTTCTAATCCAAGTCACTACCGAAAACCTCCAAAAACAGCACGACGCATGAGGTGGGTCCACTCTAAACCAACAACGAGTAGCCGGACAGGCCTCCTGCACAAGACGGTCCTGCAGAAGAAGCGAGTGATCACGTCGTCTGAACCAAAGTCAGGACAGAGAGGAAATGGGAGCGGACTCTGGGCCCGAGACGGCAGTCTGAAGGACAGTCTGGAAGACGAGGCCAAGGCGTCTGGGAGAGAGCAGCTTCTGGAGGTCAGAGGTGAAAGAGAGGTGAAGGCCTAGGCTTGGTCCCACCACTACGTTCTTGGCACACACTTCACACCTAACGAAAAATTCTCCCCAACAAGCAAATGTTCTGCTGGTGCCAAATCTCGGGGACCAGGCAACCCAGGAGCATAGGCGGGGCACTGCCATCAGAAAGGGACCCACCGCGGCACTGGCCGGGGCGGGCTCAGGGCCCCCATTGACATCGGCGCTCCTCTCCCGCTTGGCCTCCTCCAGATCCGTCACTGTGTTTGGGCCTTTCTTCTTCTTGAGCTTGGCCAGGATGGAAGACTCGCGCTCCGGAAACGGCGGCATCTCTTCCAGGACAGTCGCCTGGAGAAAGAAACCCGGAGTCACCACAGCTGCAAGCCCCGCAGCTTCCGGCCCCAGGACAAGGGGTTCCGAGCCACCAGGGCCTACCAGGATGTCGGTGCTGGCCACCGTGCTAAGCCTCAGGTACTCCACGGCCCGCTGCTGCAGCTCCACGTCGGCGTTCTTCAGCTGGCTGTCACTGCGCAGCACGTCCTGGATGGTAGTCTTCACCTCCGGGAACAGGTTCACGAACTTGATGTAGGTGGACAAGAGCAGTGCCCTGGTGGGGACGCTGCACAGGTGGAACTTGGAATGCAGCAGGTGGAACTGGATCAGGGGGCTGTGGGACACAGACAGGGCAGGAGCACGTCATCCCCCTCCCGCACGCCCCTGCGCCTGGCCGGGCACGCACGCATCTCACCCACAGGCCTGAGCGAGGAGCGGCTCGGGGAAAGGGACCCGCACGAGACCAGAATGACTCCTAGCCCAGACAGCACGCTCCCCTGCGGGCAGCGGGGGTCACGTGACCACGCCTCTTGTCAGCAAGAATCCCGGCTGCTGTACGGCTCGAACGGAAACAGAATAGATGAGTCCAGAGCGGAGGTGCTCTCGCTCTGCTGTCCCAACAAGCAGGTGAGGACACCTGTCAACCTCTACTCGGCCATCAGGTAAGAACCAGGAGGCACAGAGCCAGCCTCGCGGCGCAGTGCTCACCCGACTCCCACGGGGTCTCTCACCTGGATCTGGGGTCCCCCGCTATCAAGTTTCCAAACTCTCCCAGGATGTAGCCGCCCACTTTGACCAGGTTCTCGTGGCACGCCGGGGCCTGGAGAGCCTGTGAAACCGCGAGCACTGTGAGCCTGGTGCACGGGAGCTCACGGCGCACGCGGAAGAGCCGAGAGGCATCCGACAGCAGGATAAAGTCGCCAAGCAGTGGTGATGCACCAGAATACACGGAATCCAGGTCGCTTTCCTGCCCGGCCCGTTTCTCACGTCAGTGCAAGCTTCCACCAGAGCTTCCCCGAGATCCCCTGGCTTTAGTTTCCGCCCCTTCCTTGCCTTCCCGCCACTTCAGCAGGTAGGTCAGTAGCAGGGAGGCGCCAAAGGCACAGATGTGGCCAATACCAGCCCCAGAGCGAGAGCTATGCTCTACTCGGGCCCCAGGTGAGGCCAGGTGCACAGCAGCACCCTCCAGGGGGCACGCACCCCTCACCGATGGAGACCCTGCACGTGCAGGAGACAAGGCCCCAAACAGAGGCACTGTCCCTGGCACAGGCGCTGGGACCTCCCAGAACGGTGGGTAGGAGACACGGGGAGGCCAGCAATTCCTGCCAGAGCCCCACGCCTTAGCCGGAGGGTGCGTCTGGGCCATACCTCGAACACCGTCTTGGCAGCGTAGCCCTGCACGTCGTCCCGGTTGATGACAATCTGAATGACGCGGTACCACACCTCTTCACTCACGTAGTCACCTGCGATCCGGATCAGGTTCAGGATGGTGTCCACGTACCACGTGTAGTCCACAGCATACTTTTCCGCCAAGATGGCAACTTTCAGCACCTGCAGGGGGAGGACGCTCAGGGCAGCTGCTCCGGGCCCCGCAGCCGCCAGCCCTACGTCAACTCCAGGGCCTCGGAAGGACCTGAATGCACACACGTGCCAAAGCTTGGGTGTGCAAGAAGCTTCCACCAAATTCTCAAGGGGGCCCAGAAGGTTTAAGACTTGCAGATTTCACTGGGGAAAGCCAAACCACCCTCCAGGAATAGACTGGGAGGGACACGGTCTAGGAGAACACACGGGAGGGCCGGGTCACAGATGCCCCACACCGCCGTGGATCATAGCCTGGGCAGCCCTTCCCAGCAAGCCTGCCCTCAGACCGGCAGGGCCCTCTGGGTCTCCTCCTGCGCTGGCCAGCCTCCCTCAACTCTGCACGGGGGACCCCACCCGCTCATTTACCCCCACGCACTCCAGAGGGCTCTGTGGGGCACATGCACTGCCCAGGGGCAATGGCACCCGGCTGAGCACATCCCCCCCACCGCCAAGTCACATTCTTGAGGCACTGAGCCCCCCAAACAGCATCAGCTGCCAACACTAGACTATGTCCCTCACACAGATGCCTGTCTTTACAGCCCACCTTCCTGCTCCTTTTGCTCTCCTAACCACGCCCCCAGAGCTCCTGCTGGAGCCTGGGCCACCACCCATCTCTGCCCACTCTCTGGCCTCTGCAGCGACTCTCCACAGTGATGCTAGAACATCATTCCAAAATTCACTCTGTGCCACTGCCCTCGGCTTAAATCCTTCGAGCCCAGAGCTCACACTGAAGCTGAGCACTCGGGACCCTTCACCTCGACACAGGCCAGCAGCCTCACTGCCTCTGCCACACACACCCTGCTCCCACCATACTGAGCCATCTCCTTGCCTCCCAGTGGCCGACCCCCACGTACCATCATCCTCTCGTGACAAGCTCACTGCCACGTCCTGCAGAAGCCCCCCAGCACCCCATGACAATGACTCCCAAGGCCCCCCTGGGGTCCGGAGCCCTGCCTCTACCAATCCTCACCCACACTACAAGCAGATCTGCCATCTTGCCTATGACCTGCCCTCCCTGTGGACAGAAAAGCCCCCATGGGCAGGGCAAGCGGCACATCCAGGTCTGGGTGCCCAGCGGCTAACACAACCAGGGGCGCACGATCTGACACGCCAAGTCTGGACGGACGGCCAGACGGAGCATTCACCCGGCAACTCAGAAGGTCTCACTTCTCGTATGACTGAAGCTGAGGAATGCCATTCACCATTTCGAAGGGAGTAAGAGCCAACATGGAACTGGTTAACATTCAAGACCCTAAAAACCTAGCTGGGGCGCCTGGGGTCTCAGCCGGTTAAGTGTCCAACTCTTTGATTTCAGCTCAGGTCATGGTCTCACAGTTTGTAAGACTGAGCCCTCCAGCAGGTTCTGCACTGAGAGCACAGAGCGTGCTTGAGACTCCTTCCCCCCGTCCCTCCCCCTCCTTGCTCGCCCTCGCTCTCTCTCTCTGGCACTCTCTCAAAAATAAACAGACTTAAAACAACACAAAACCTACCTAATTACACAGAACATGCCCCTTCTGTGTCAGCTCACGACACACAGAACTGCGATGGTAGCCACACCCCGGTGACTACAGTCCCCAGAACCAGCCCCACGTGCTCAAGCTTCGAGCCCAGGCCCTGCTGCCTGGCCACACTCTAAATGTCATGACCCCCCACCCTCCCCACAAGGGACTTCCCCCGCCCTGCAGGTCTGTTCTGAGATCTTCCACCCCTGCCCCTCCTGTCTCCCCAAAGCGCCTGCCTGTGTCCTCTCTCCTGGCTGGTCAGCAGTTCAGCTCCAGGGTCGCTTCCTCTGAGAAGCCTTCCTTGACCTTCCTTCTTCTCCAGGGCAGCCCCGCTCCTCCCTGAAGCACGGCCACATGGGAATGAAGCCACGCCACTCAGCACTGAAGAGCCAGCACCTGCCCCAGCCCGGCCACAGGGGCCACAGCCAATCAATGAATGATCCCCTATAAGCCTGAGTGTCCCAGCTGTGTGCGGAGCCACATACGCTCAGAAGCTCCCAGCCTTTCATTTCCAAGCCCAACAGCAGCCCAGGAGCAAGCCTGAGGGTCACTCGTGGTGAGCTCTGATGCTGGGCACTGGCCCCCCAAAGTTCCCAAGGAGGCCTCGGCTGCACTTCGCTCCCTCGAAAGACAAATAAGACACACTTTTCGTAGGACGGAGAGGCTGCAGGCCCACTAACCTTAGCAGCTGACCTCTCTGCACAGGCATGCTGAGCCCTCTGGAATCACACACGCTCAGGGCCCCTCTCTGCCGGCCACGGGCTACCTGGAGCCTCATGCCCCCACTTCTGTATTGCGATCAGTCCTTTAGGCACTAAGTATTTGCGGAACTCTGACAATCTGCTTGGTGTGTGCACCTGTTTTGCTGATTGCATAATACCGGAAACCAGCCCTGCTGGTGCTGGACGGGGGCTGAGCTCAGCGTATCAGAGAGACGCAGGCGCACATGCTGAGCACGCAAGCAGTAATGCAAGGGTCAAACTTAAAGAGTTTTGCCCACAAAACTGAACTCATACTTACCTGCGTTGCAGAAATACCTCACTGCGAGGGTCCCTGTTAGCAAGGGCTGTTTCGAGTCACTTCCGACAAACTGAAAGGCCCCCCTAAGAACGCTGATTGGAAGCTAAAGCAGAGGGATCTTGCACCCAGGACCTAGCAGATTCCCAATAAAGTGCCAGGGCAGAATCGCAAACTCTAAGGAAAGGAAGGCTTGTAGTGGCAGCATGGCAGCCTTCGGACTCACAATCTCTTCCCGGATCGAATAGTCGGCCGTCTCCAAGTAGCTCAGCATCTCGGCCACGATCTGCTGGGCGTTGCTGCGGTCACACATGGCGTAGAGGAGGTCCACGGCCCGCTGCCGCACACTCACGTCCCGCTCCGTCTGGGGGTGCGAGGCAGAGTGAAAAGCCGCACAAGCAGAGCCCGGGCCAGGTGGCCAGGCCACGGTGGCTCAGGCACCCGACTCCGTCCCAACACTAACTGCACGCTGCCCCCACTCCCCGTCCAGATCCAGGGACACCCCCCCCCCCACGACAGACGAGTCACACAGAGCCCCTCACTCCTTGACTCTCCCCACCTGGAATCCAGCTCCGTCCCTAGGGGGCAGGCCAGAGGCCTCTACTGTGTGGTCACAGACTGGCACCTTCCACGTCACCTGGGAGCTTCTCTGAGAGCCGCTCTCGCCCCCCGCCCCACCACACCTGTGCGTCAGCCTCTGCTGCAGAATAAGCCCCCGGCTGCCCCTCGGCACAGGACAGCCGGGAAGCGCCAAGCAAGGGCAAGTCTTTCTGCGTCCTGACAGTGACGGATAACAAGCACCAAAACCAGGGCAGCAGGGTCCCGAACACTGACAAGCTAAGCCCTTGTTCAAAACACACACAAAAAACGTTAACACACAAAGGAACAGGGTCAGGCCCGGGACAAAACAATGGGCTTTTGGAGCCTCCCTGCCGGCCTTCCATTCTCCCGCGTACCTAATGCAGCAATGAGTAACGGGGGCGGGGGGGACGGACTCTGTCGCGTCCGAGCCCGCAGAGCGAGCCCACACCGCCTGTCTGGGAGGCTCATAGAGGCAGGTAACAGGAGCAAGTAACCTCGATTTGGCTCTTCCGACTCGGGAATTTTCATTCCTTGGAAAGAGTGGATTTTCTTTTGCCAAGGGTGAGTTTCCTCTTTCTACCAAAAAGAACTGCTTGTACTGATGCGACACCCACTGGGGCTCGGCTACGTGCGAGGCGCGGCGCTCGGGACGCGCGCTCAGCTCGCCTCACAGACAGAAGGGGGCCCCGGGCACAGAGCACTCGCCTTCAGCGCGTTGATGACCGTGTCGATGTGCGTCTTGACCGCCTCGTGGGAGAACTCGGAGCTGGCCAGCGTGCACATGCTCTCCAGGGCCAGGTAGCGCAGGTTGGTCTCCCGGTGCTGCAGGAACTGGCCCAGCTGGTTGCAGGCGCGCACCAGCAGGTTGGGCTCGCTGCGCGGGCGGGACGAGAGGGGCGGTTCTCGGTACGAGCCTCGGAGACAGGGCCTCGCGCCGCCGGAGGGGGGACCTCGGGGCCCCCGCGACGGAAGCCGGGAACCTAACCCCGGAGGTCGGTGTGCACCGCCCGGCTCGCGGCCGCCTCACGCGCAGAATCCCCCCGGCTCCGAGCTCGGCGCCGAGCCGGCGGCAGGAACGCTCCGGGCCCTCGCCAAGCGGCCAGAAACGTCACCTCAGCCCGCGGCGGCCGGCCGTGGTGAGCGGCCGGACAAAGGCCGGGCGCTGGGAAGACCGAGAGCCACGCGCGCAGAGACAGACACGAGATGTGAGTGCCGAAGCGCCAGCTCCCAAGAAGTTTCCGCCACGCCACTTACTCCTCGCTCTATCTTCGTGAGGCTGTTGCTCTTTAAATACGTTTAATAAAGACCAAAAGGCCTCCTCTACCCTCTCAAGTTTTGTTTCGAACGGTCCCCAGCCCTGCAGAAGTAGGACTCTCAGACTGAGTGTTTGTCACAAGAAACTACATTTGTCCAAAAGCGCGGAGGTGGAAGATGGCCGGGAGCGGGTCGGCCACGCCTGCTGTGGCCCCCACGACCTTGGGTGGCGTGCAGCGGCGTGCAGCAGCCTGCAGTTGTGGGGACCCTGACGGCATCTCCCACAGCCCTGCACGTGAGCCACACTATCGTGCTAACGGGGATGCTAAAACAAGGCGCCGTACTCAAGGCCACGGGCAGGAAGTCAGACTACAGGAGCTGAGAAGAAAATGCAAGGAGGCACACCATCTGCCGTCCCTGATCTCTGTCTTCACTGACACACGCGGCCATCTCCACCACATCCCCATAAAGGCCTCAAACCAACGCTGACTGCTGCTCCGTGCCGCAGGAAAGCGAACAGGGACCCAAACACGGACCCCTGTCCTTCCTGCACGGCCATGGGAGAAGCCAGGCGGGGGCGGGTGCTCAGGACAATCAGGAGACGCCCTCTCTCAGGGAACGGTGACCGCGGCAGGCGGTGTGCGAGTTCTGAGGCCAGAAAGAGCATGAAGCACCGGAGGAGACAGAAGAAAAGGGGCCCTGGAGGGAGCACCACCCGTCCCAGGAGGGCAGAGGCAACCTGCCCGTGCTGGGGGGTGGGTAAACACTCGACGTCACCCAGGACGCCTCAGGGAAGAGGCCGAGAGGAGGAGGGCACAGCCCGCTGCGGACGCACCTGTCATGGTGGATGATCAGGCTGATGGCCTCAAAGAGCACGGCGTTCTTGGCATTGGAATGCTGCACTTTTTTTGACTTTGGTGGTTCCTGGGCTTTGTTCAGAATCGTCTCCAGGCACTCAGTCAGGCGGCCTCGCACTGCAGGGTCTTCTGGGCGAGACAGAGCGCTGTCAGGCCGGGCCCCCCACGGCCACCTGCCCCCCAGCCACACGGCCTCACAACCAGGCTGGCACGCGCTGCCGCCAGAGCGTGCGGCTCTTGCCAACGAGAGAGGGCGTAACTGCTGGTGTAACTGCACGTGCATTTTAATGCAAATAAGATGCATAACGCTTTCACTGAATTACAGATGATACCAATCAAGAGAAGAGACCATCTCAGAGACACAGACAAAACATGTAACAAAAGTTTGGAAAAAAGAGGACAAAAGATTTTTTCTCCACCTTCTATTTCCAATAGAAACAGAGAAAATGTAACCAAAACCAAGAAAATGTTAAAAATTCTACTGAAACCAGAAAAAAAAAGAAAAGAAAAAGCGACGAAAATATCAAATATCAGAAACCACCTGTACAGGACGCCCACCAAGGCCCCCAGCATGTCCGGGGCGTCGCAAACCCAGCCATTCAAGAGAAGAGTGGGACCCTGTGGACGCAGGTAGGGTGCCATCAGGGCTCTGAGGAGCTGCCCCCCCGCCCCCCGCCCCAGGGCTCCAGCAGAGAGGTGGCGGAAGGCCTGAAAGGAGAGTCATGGGGGAAACACGCCCACGGATGAGTGGAGGCGCCCCAGATCTCAGGATGAAGTGGGACGGCTGCCAAGCTGGGCAGGGCCGGGCGGCGAGGGAGGCAGCAGGACGGAGAGGCCGTCGGGGAGGCCAGGCCCTGCTCCAGCTCAAGGGAAGCCCCCCCCAACATGAACGCTCGGCCGCAGGTGTGCAGTTCATACTTTCGTATGGAAGATACTTGGTAAGAGAAAATTACTGGAATCTAACAAAGAAATATCTTGTACAAAAACCAATTCGAGTAAAATGTCAAGGTTACAACAAGCAATCATTGCAAAGGGCAACTTGGAAGCATCTACGTTCTTCCATCAAGAAGTTCCATCTCTAAGAGAGCCTGGGTGGCTGGGTCGATTACGCATCTGCCTTCGGCTCAGGTCATGATCTCAGTTTGTGAATTCAAGCCCCATATCAGGCTCTGCGCTGTGCACACAGAGCCCACTTCAAATCTGTCCGCCCGCCACCACCACCACCCCCCCCCCCCCCGTCTCTCTGCCCCTCCCCTGCTTGCGGGCACGCATGTGCGCACGCACGGTCTCCGTCTCAAAAATAAATAAATAAAAGCTTTTAAAAAAAAGTTCCGTTTCTAGATACTCACCATATTAGTCAAATGTACCATACTGCAATAAAACATGAACAGAAAAATATCTCCAATGTATATACTAAGGTTATACAGATTATTAACAACTAAAGATACGAAGTTTGTAAGTAAGTTTTACTGAAAAACATTGTTTCAAAAACCTGCACAGATCTGACACCACAGTATCTAAAAAGCAGAGATAACCCCAAATCCCAAGAAAATTGTGAGTTCTCTACCAGCTGCTCTGGGAAAGCCAAGGTGCGTGGCAGCATCATAAAGAACCCACAGAACAAGAACCGGCGCCGGGAAAGGACTGGTAAGGACAACGGCACAAGACGCGGCGCTGTGACGCAGGCGCAAACGCCTCCCCGAGAGGCCTGGGCTGGCGGCGGTTACCTGGGGGTGGATAGCACTGTAGCAGCCTCAGAAGCTTCACGGACAGCCAGGGCGCCGGGACGAAATAGTAGGTGTAATCCTGAAGGTCTGTTGACGCAGATGTCACAATCTGTAAGACAACACCGGGTGCGGGCAGTCGTCGCTGAAAGAGGCCCTCGGGTGGCCCTCAGGTCCACACCGAGAACTGGCTCCGTTCGACGAGCTGAGGATACTTAGCTGTCTTCTGTTTCAGAGGTAAAGGAGCACAGCCGTGCCAGGCTCCCATGGAGAGCACTGCCCGCTGCCACCGTGGGGAACAGGTCCACACGCTCCGCCCGCTGTCACCCTGGGGAACAGCTCAATGCACACTTGCTGTGCATCGGCCGTACCGCTGTGTGGGCACAAACTGGCCGATACCACTGACCCAAAAATGCTACAGAATTCAACAGACCGGGAACCCAATCTTCCTTTCGTGGACCAGAAAAGTGAACAAAACACGGAAGGGAGAACTTCAGTCCCCTCAGAAGGGAGCAGCCCTCCAGCGCAGACCCCTGCCATGAGCTCGCCGAGCCAGACAGCAAGCTTCCTCCATTCACGGTTCCATCACCTTGTCTATCACCGTCCTTGGCAGGGCAGACAACCCCTCCACCTTCTGAATAGGCGACCGCCCCTAAAACATTTCATTTCCACTAACACACAGCCCAGTGCCTTCCCCACCTCCTGTGTCTGCCAAGGAGGCCAGAGGAGCGCCGCCCTACAAAGCACACGGGTAGGACACTTTAGGTCCTACGTAAACACGTTCAGGAAGCTTCACCTGATTCCTGCCCTCAGCTGCAAGACAGCAGCCCGGACCCACGACATGCCCCCTCCTGCAGGGAGGTGAGCTCCACGCTGTTCCAGGCATGGGCAGAACAAGCAGAGCGACAGAGGGCAGACAGGCAGGCAGAGGAGGACGACAGGGAGTAGCACTGTGCTCCTCATGACAGGGGGAGCCAACACAGGCGGCCTTGTGCAGCTAATGCCACACTTAAAAACTTACAACTTTAAACATACCCATTTGAAACAAATATAAAAAAGAAAGCAATGAATAATATGCCTCAAAGATTTACAAAGAGAGTAACAAATTAACCCAAAAAGTAGAGAAAATAAAAATATGAAGAGAAACTAGCCAGGGAGGAAAAAAAACAAAATAGAGAGGGCACCAAGGTCAGAAGAAGTCGTTACACTTAGTGAGACTAATCAGGAAAGTGAGAACGCGCAAAAACCTGCGTCAACACTGGGAAGGAGGCAGCAATACAGATCCCTGTGCGCAGAGTAACTTTCTGTCAATACATCTGAATATTCAGACACATGAGCAAATGTCAGGAAAGTACAACGTAACCAAAATGGAGGAAAGGACAAAAAATATGAAGACTGATAACTTATTAAACAAGTTGAATCCTTAATAAGAAATTGTCGACAGGGATGCCTGGGGGCTCAGTTGAGCGTCCAACTTCAGCTCAGGCCACGATCTCGCAGTTCATGAGTTCAAGTCCCACATCAGGCTCTGTGCTGACAGCTCAGAGCCTGGAGCCTGTTTCAGATTCTGTGTCTCCCTCTCTCTCTACCACTCCCCCGCTCACACTCTGTCTCTTAAAAATAAATAACACATTTTTTAAACGTAAAAAAAACAAACTGTTGACAAAGAAACCCCAACCTCAGATGGCTTCATCAGTTAATTAATGATAATCAAGGTATCAAAGTCACTGGCACAAACCAATCCGCATGAATTTACAAATAGCATTTTAAGATATCCTTGAGGGTAGCATTTTAAAAATAATCTGTATAAAGATAAATCTAACAGAAGACAAAAGAACCTCTACTCGTAAAGTTATAAAACATCGTTGAAAAATCAAAGACTATCAAATAAACGAAGAGGTATGCCATGGTCATGGATTCAAAGACTCAATACCGTAAAGATTTGAATCCTCTCAAAACTGATCTACAGACTAAAGGCAGTCCCAACAGGGTTCTTGGGTGAACAAGTAAGCGCTCCACTAGACATCAAGACTTGTCCTCAAGTTCCAGTAGCCAAGACAGTGCGCCGCTGTGTCAGATGAACAGAGATGCCCAGGGAGGGAGGCACAGAGCCCGGTGCTTTACGGCCAAGGTGGCACTGTTGGGGGCGCAGGGCAGGGAGGCCTTTTAGCACTGCATGTATACAGACACCAGTCCCAGAGCAGGCGGTCAGCCTAAATGTGAAGCCCCAGGATAGGGAAAGACTTCACAAATAGGGCACAAAAAGCACCCACCATTAGGATTCGTGCATTAAAATGAGGAATTCCTGATCACAGAAGACTTCACCGAGAGAATGAAATGGCAAGTTACAGCATAGGCCAAGATTTTTAAATGCAGAGTAGACTGAAGCATACCAAAGATACCATTTTCGAAGCCCAATAATAGTGACGTGTGGGCAATTTTGTTTAGTTCATCTTAATCTAACCAAGAAAGTGCTCATACCGAAGTATGTAAAGAACGACTTCTACAAAACAATAAAAAAAAGCTAACCCTGTAGAAAAATGGGCAAAGGACTTCTTAACAGGCACTTCACAAAAGAAGAGCTTCAAGAAAGCAATAAACATGCAATGCTGCCCGACCTTGCTGGTACAGGAAAAAAACGTACATTTAGATCACGAGACACCACACGCCCCGGCACGGCTAACATTTAAAAACCCAAGATGCAGAGCAACGGGCACTGCACACTGCGGGCGGAGTGCCCTGGCACTGTCCCCTCGGGGTGAAGAGCTGCCACTTCCAGGGACACACCCGCTAGCAATTCTCTCTCGCGCACGCACACCGAGACAGCCAAGCTGTCCCCAGCAGGTGATGCACCCCCGCCTCAGTGCTGAGCACATTTGCTGTGTGTTCATACAAATTCTATAGCATCAAAACTGCAGGACCAGCACACAGGACAACTGCGGCCATTCCACAATGCGGAGCAGGACGGGGCAGACACAAAAGACTACACCCCATACGCAGGATCCCTTTGTGTGAAGATTCAGAGCGCAGTCAGAGCTACATGACAGAGTTAAGGACACCGCTCAGGCAGAGGAGAGGAAAGCAAGGAGCGAGGCCACAGGAGTGAGGGCGGGGCTCCCGCAGCGTGGGACCCCAGCTGGCACCCCTGCCCGCACCCTGCGCAGTGGCCATGTGGTGCTCGGGCTACACGAGTGTGACCAGGCTGCTTCTCTCTGTGCACCTTCCCATACGAATAGGACACTTCTCAACTGACAAAGAGGTTGAAAGAAAACCCAAAGAATTCCTAACCTAGAGGAGTTCTCGGTCCTGAATTTGCAAACTGAGCCAAGTATCTTGTATTCTAAACAGCAGACCGATGATTGATTAAATAAAATAACTAAGACCAAACCGCACCCTGAGACCCGCTCCCCATCCACAGACTCACCCTGCTTAACCTGGACACGGCCAGAGAGACAGAGGTCTTGAACTCCTCAGGGTTCTTCTGGGCCAAGGTGGTAATGAGGCTGGTAGCCGCAGTCACCACACCCTGGAACAGACATGACAGATGCACACGGTGACTGCAGCCTTGGTGCCTGACTTCTCATTGTGAAGTCATTTTCCGAATAAAACTTTAAACGGAGAGCAACAACCTGCAGTCCGTGGGTCAGACTCACAACTACTTTGGCCCACAGGATCTCTCAAAATCCAGAGCGCACAAATCTGCCATGTTCCTGTTGGAGCTTCTCTCGGCAAGCCTGGACACGTGGCCCTGACCCCTGCCGCAGTGGGGGCCAGCGGACACGGCGGTGCTCCGGCCCCGTCCTGACCTGCCCTCCCACCCTCCTCTGGGTCTGGCCTCCTGTCGGCCTTGTGGTCAGCTGCACTCACTGCTGCCCCTCATTTAAATCACTCTGTGTGGGGGAGTCCGGCTAGCTCGGCCAGTGGAGCATGCGACTCTTGATCTTGGAGCTGTGAGTTCGAGCCCCACGTTGAGTATAAGATAAAATCTTTTTAAAATAAGGAAAAAATCACTCTGTGTGGACTGGGGAGGGAGACATTATTTAGACTCACGCGGCGAACACCCACTGACACAGCCCACCCTCCCCCTCCTCTGGGAGCAGTGCAGGCTGTGTCCCCGCCACGCTGGCCCCCAAAGCACCCCCAGACCCAGGCAAGCCCCCGTCCCTGCAGAGCCCCCACACAGCACCCAGCCTCAATGCGCAGGGACCTTCCACACAGACGGCTGTCCCTGTCCCAGCTCCTCTAGGAGCAGCTCCCAGCAATCCACGTGTCTTGAAGGAAGATGCTGGTTAAGTAAAGACGCTCTCTCACAAATATAAAAACAAAGAACAAAGGAATGACACCACTGACCATGAGGATGCGGACAAAGCCCAGGAAAGCCCTGGCCCCACCGCGGGACCCCGCCGGCCATCCTCCACCGCGCTCCTCAGCAGGTGGGACAAGCCGGGCAGTTTGCGCAGCTGCAAAGCCGCGAGGACGGGAGCTGGCGGCCACGGACGCTGCGTCGGAGAGCCAGGGCTGAGCGCCTCCTTCAGCCTTCTGATGCCAGCGCGACGGCGGCACCAGAGAAACGGACCTAACTGGCCTCAATGCCGTTTCTCAGTGGGCAAAATAAGTACCAACAGATGCACCTCGCAAGCCAGCTCTGACAGATGAGTACTTGTGCGCGTGCACCTTCCGCCAGGGCAGAGCTGATCCCCACGGCTCCTGTGTCTGGGGCTCGGCCTGGCCCGCCAGCAGGACAGAACAGGTCCGCACATTCCAACGACACTCCTAAAGCACAGTGTCTCACGTCCTCTGTGCCCCTGCCGGGGTCTTCGTAGGAAGGACAGTGTGAGAAGGCCAGGGGAGGCCCAAATGGCCTTCAGTGCTGCCCCTCCGGCCACAGCTCACCACCTGCCCCCCACACACACCCCCAGGGTCTTCCACTGCTCTCAGAACACAGGACCCACAGGGGCAGGCTCGCTCTGTATGGGCGGCTGACCTTGAGACCAAAGGAAGCCAAGTCCCAGGCCTCTTTCACTGGCAGAGCCGGGAGGTGCCTGACACAGAAGCCAAGCCCACACGGAGGACAGGTGCCACGAGAACAGTGAACGTGGGCCGAGAACAGCAGGGATGAAAGAAGGCGGGGCGATGATGAGCTGGGCCTTCTCCCCTACCTTTCCCCCTTCGAGCTGGGTTCTGGCGGCCTGCAGCCAAGAACGCGCCAGGCAGCACGCCTGCTGAAACAGAGGCGTGCACACCCGAACACCGAAGCAGACCCCACGGCGGGGGCTGCGGAATCTTCCGGTGTCGGCACGAGGCCTGCAGGCAGTCGGGACACAGCCCCCGTCTCTCTG
Organism: Cryptoprocta ferox; assembly: GCA_028646485.1. Lineage (NCBI taxonomy): Eukaryota > Metazoa > Chordata > Mammalia > Carnivora > Eupleridae > Cryptoprocta > Cryptoprocta ferox. The sequence goes on along the minus strand of CM053575.1, from coordinate 669,018 downwards.
AGAAGTGCTGGGTGCGGGCGTCTGCGGGCCATGTGGCTCGGGCCCCCCACGCTCTCCCACCTCTGACCCTTCATTATCTCCTGGCTCAAATCTGGATCTACGTGAAGCCGTTTCGCCTCTCTGAGCCTCGGTTTCCTCATGTGAGAAACTGGAAAAACCCCCACTGCCTGGTGGGTGACTTGTGGCCTCAAGCCCCACAGCCACCAGCGTGGCCTCCCGACTCCACCAGAGGAGTCTGAGCCTGAACAGACTGAGTGTGACCCAGCGTGCACGCCCAACCCCGCCCCAGACCCTCCTGCCCAGGCCCCTGTCCCACTCCTGAGGACTTGGCCACGGAGGAAGGGCTGCTCTGCTTAGACACAAACACCCAGTAAACAGGGGCGATGACAAAGTAGGAACAGCCCCCGGGGCGGTCAAAGCACAGCAAGCAGACGGCACAGCCACTGGCTCTCTCCTCTGAATCTGCATGCAGTGATCATTTATTTTTAATTTCATTTTTGAGGTAGACTCCTTTCTGGGAAAAAACGTAGTAAGCAGCTTGCATACTCACACCCATCTACTCAGCAGGAAAACCTGTGTTACATTTCAATTCTCTCACTGATAACAACAGAATTCACACAACACAAAGCCACTGTGCCCAACATCTGCTCCAACTTGACCCCGTCTCCTGGTGTCATGACCCTGTATGCCCCCTCTGGTGTGGACAGGACCTGTGACCCACGTCAAAGCACAATCACCAAACCACCCTGTGACACAGGGAGGACAGTGAGGCCTGGCCTGCGGAGCACTCGTGTAGATTAGCAAGACTGCAGGCCCGAGCTTAGGTCAGGGTCACAGGACACTCTCATCATCTCCGGACAGACAGATACACCACACGGACTGCCCTCCCTGGACAGGGTGTTTCCAGAAGCCGCTGATCTTGGTCTTGCTGGTCTGTGCGGCCCCAGCACTCGGGAAGCCTTGTGGACAGCTGGCTCTGGGTGGGCTGGAGGCCGTGTCTGCACGGTCCCACCCCCGGGAAGGAGGCACCCCTCCCTGAGCCACAGGGGCCGCACAGCTCACAGGCTCAGTGGACCAAGCTGTGTGAGTGTCCCCTCAGGAAGCACTGAGCTGCTGCTTTCTTAGTGGCTGGTCCAGGGACGGTCACCTGGTGGGTGAGTAGGACACCGGCCCAAAGGCAGTTACCAGATGCTGGTCGTTGAGGAGGTGCACCACTCGGGACGTCCAGTCGCCCATGGGGACGAGGTCAGGAGACGTTCGGTACAAACGCAGCAGACACAGGGCAGCGCTCTGCTTCACGCTGTCCATGGTGTCTCTGAAAGACAAGCACGGGTGTCGCCCAACAGCAGACAGCCCAGGAGAGGGACTCGGGGAGGGCTTCCTGTCCAGGTTCTAACGCTGGTTGAGGGCAGAGAGAGCTCCCAGCGCTCTGGTTATCCCTCCGCCCGCCCCCCTCCCGAGCCCCAGCCAAACTCCGCTGACCGCAGGGAAGTCGACAGGCCCCCCCCCGGGGGACAGGCCGGGGCGGCTGTCTGGAAAGGAGCACGCACAGAGTGCTGGCGGGGGCGGCCTGGGGCCACCTCTACCATTTACCTCCCTTGTGGCTTTCTCATTCCTCAGAGTCCAGCCCAACGTGAGAGGCCCTCCAGCCGCTCCCCATTCCACCCCCGAGAGAAACTACCATTATAAAAGCCCTGTAGGGTTCTAGTGCCCTGGGAGCAGCCCGTCCCTGGCCCTGTCTGGCCCCACACGGTCCTCACGAGGAGCAAGCAGCACGCCCTGCAGGCCTCACGGCCGAGCCGCCCCAAGAGACCACCGCATCTCGTGCTTGCAGGGGCCTTCCCGCCCCCGGGGCCCGCGCCACAGGAACGCTCGAGGAGAGGGAGGTATGATGCCCAACACCCCTGGGGAGGCCGGGGAGACCACTGCCCGCTCTGTCTCACTGCTGTCTGGGGCCCACGGCCCAGCGCCCGGGCAGCCTCTCTTCCTGAATGCCTACGAAGCCCCGGCATAAAAGACACCTGCCACCCCCCACCCCAAAGTGCCAGGCCTGGTGCAGTTATTTGACTGCTGACACTGTCCTCTGCACCCGCCACCCTGGCAGCGCCTCAGCCCATCTCTGGCCTCCTCTGGCCTGAGCACTTCACCTTGAGCTGTCTGCGGGTTAGCTGCACATTCAAAAGCTGGGAATGGTTTTCAAACAGGGCTTGTGCGCACCACGTGACCTGAGCCTTTTGGTGTCGAGCGCCTGTCTGTGACCTTGATTCTGACAGATAATCCAGCTGGGTGGGCATGACGGCACCAGGACCCCCAGGCCGTGAAACTCGCAGACACGGCTCACTGTCTTCCTGCAGCAGGACGGTCTCCTTTCCCGTCCACACTGGGCCCCACTGTGCACCCTCTGTCCCCTTTCAACCTGCAGGCGCTGTCTAGCCTTTATTTCAGGAAAACGTTCTTCAATTATCATCTGAATACTCTTCAGAGATTATCTCTGTTTTACGTCTCACTCATCCAACAGGTATTTATCAAGCACTTACTATGCACCAGGTACTGTTCAAAATGCTGGAAATAAAGCAACGGCCATAGCAGACAGAAACCTCAGCCCCCAGGGAGCCTGCCTTCTTAGGGCGGAGGCAGGCAGTGTGCAGCCGTATTCCCTGTGTGCCCCAGGAACGGGGAAAGGGTCAGGCGGCAGCCAGAGACGGGAAAGAGGTTCAGGGAACGCCTTGCCCAACGTGGTGCAGCCCTAACTAGTGAGGAAAAGAAAGTGCCGTGCGGCCCTGAACCCACACCCACCCCAGAGAATTCCTGACGGACCTGGATGCCCCCTCAGGATCACTCTGCTCATATCAAGTCTCCTCTGCCTTAGGAAGTGTGCCCTCGGGGCGCCACGGTGCCCCACAGTGCTCATCGGAGGACGTGGAGCGAGTCATCTCAGCTCCCCACCCGCCTCCTGGGCTCTGCAGTCCTTCTAGTGCTCGACCTGCTACTGTAAGCCTCCCCCGCCCCCTCCCGTGGGCCTCGCCTCCGGCCGGGCCTCTCTGTCTCCCTCTGGTGGCACACATCTCTCTAAGACAAGCCCCCAGGGCTTGTGCGGCCACAGCCCTTCTGGTCACTGGTCCAGCCAGGGCCCACCCCCAAGGCACAAGTGACCCTTGGGGCAGGATTTGGAGCCGCATCCCAGCGTCCAGAGCGCCGTGGTCTCCTGCACTGCCAGTTATCCTGGAAGAGCTTGGCCCCGACGAAGAGCCCGGGCCTGGGGTCCCCGTTGAGCCAGACGGGTCGCCAGCATGTGGGCCCTGCCTCTGCCACGCCCCGTGGCACTCTTCCAGAGCTGCCTGCTCCGCCCCTTTATTTCAGGATTTGGCCTCTCTCCAAATCAAAGCGGGTGGGGGGAGGTTTCTAAGAACTCTCGGGATCTGGGTGCTTGAGCTTCTCCTTAGGAAGGCTCTGGAGAAAGGGCAAGAAGGGGCACTGCGCCACACCCAGGACGACCGCGCTCCTTCTGCGGCCCCTCGGGACGCCGGGCCCCTCTCGGTTGGTTGTGGCTGGCAGGGTTCTTCTTTCATCTTCCTCAAAACCCCAGCAGTGCTGGGGCAGGAAAGGTGTGACGGGCCTTGGCCAGGTTCTCCCGCTGCCTGACACGGAGATGAACTCATCCTCTAAATCCTTCAAGTAGTCGCACGTTTGGTTTACTTAACGTGAGAGACATACGCATTTGCGACCAGTCACAGGACACGTACCCAGCTACGAGGATTTTCGGAATCTCCCCAGCAAACGCCTCGGCCATCTCTCGGCTGCCCACGTTGGCGATGCAGTGCAGGGCCAGGCCCATGAAGGTGGGGTTCCGACTGGCCAGGTCATTCTTGATGGCGTTGTTGATGAGCCGAATCAGCTCGCTGTTGGAGTTCACCAGCACGGAGATGAAGAGGTAGCCCTGGGTTCCAGAGAGACAAGAGGACAGAGAGCTCATGACGACCGGGGCCAACAGGGGCCAACACGGACCAACAAGGGCCAACACGGCACACACGTCCAGCCTGCGGTCGGCCTCCCAACGCCTCCACCGCCCGGCGTCCTGCGGAGCAGCCGTGCACGGAGGGTCGCTCTGCGCTGACGGAAACACCAGTTCAGTTAGAGGAGCCAAGTCTCGCTCCGGTTCTGCCACAAGACAGTCCTGCGGGACGCACCTAAGAGGCACGCAGTCAGACGCCCCCATGGGAGCCGGACGCCCTGATCCCCACCCACACCTCCCATCCCGCTCACCTATCCACGGTACCACGTGTGAACAATCTGGACTCAACGCTGTCCTGAACAGGGTGGAAAGGACTCTGAGCGGAGGCCCGAACTACGTGAGTCCCCGAAAGCCTGCTCACTACGGCCTCACCCTCTCTCCTGATCTGTCTCTGGACCCTCAGCATCGCCTCCCCACTGGCCCAACTCCAGCCCCGTGTCGCCCCTGCTGTCCACACCCTCCCCATGCAGGGCACACAGTGACCTTCTCGAGACTCATCTCGTCCCTGACCATGGAGGTGGAACTCCTGCGCAGCTGCCTGCTGGTCTTGGGAGAAAGGCCCGACCCACAAGCCCACCTCCCCGTGTCCACTCCAGCCACCGCTGTCCCTTCAGCTCCGGTGTGCGTGACCCCAGCTGGGTGCCACCGGCTCTGTCTGCCCTCATCCCCCAGTTAAGTCCTTGTCCTTCTGTCCCCGCTCAGGATGCCCTCCCCGGGGGACCTGCCCTACTAGCCACCACCTGTCAGGGCCCCAGAGGGCTCTCCACACCTCCTTCCCTGGGCACTGGCCACAGCTACAGTTCTCTGTTTACAGGCTGTAGGATGCCATCTCCTGACTAAAAAAGAGCAGGGCCCACATCTGCTTTTGGTCACTAGGTCCCCAGGGGCCTCCCAGCAGACTGCTTGGTCCATGGCAGACACCCGAATTCTTACTGGGCAACTACCAATACTTTCCAAAATTCCTGGGGGAATCTAGGGGTGGTTTGTTTGTTTGTTTTGTACTTTCTGTAAGTGAAATTTTTGGACAGACAACTTTGCAACACTGGGGAAAACATAAAAATACTGTTACTCTGAGAGGCTACAGAGCTAAAGCTACAAAGCCCGAAGAGGCTTCAGGTGCCCAGGTGCCAGCACCGTGTGGGAAGGTGCTGGGAGCTGGGAGCAGGGCAAGGGCGTGCCCCTGTGCAGCACCAGCTCTTCAGCTGTGTGGGCGTGGCGGCCTTGACCGAAAGGGAAAGTTGTACATGGGGCCGCCAGGGGGGCACTGTGCCAGTGCATTAGCCAGGCGCTCTGGGGCAGGAAACAGGCCTGCCGGAGACCCCCCAGCCTGGCTCCCTTGCAGCACCCATCTAGACCCACAGGAAATCTCCACTGCAGGAAAAGTTGTAAAGAAAGAGCGAGGCAAGAAATGGACCCCTTATCGGAAGAACCCTGCCCAGAAGAAAAGCCCCCTCCATCCGCAGGACTGCTTCCTGGAGGGGAGGGAGGCCCTGGGGCCATCTCGATGCCAGCCCCACCCCGAGCCCTCCACCCCCTCGGCGACACTCACGATCTGCTTCTCCGTGTATCTGTTGGAGCTCAGCAGGTTCACGGCCTCCATGTGCCCAAAGTCAATGTCATGACCCAGGAGAAAGATGAAGAGCAACTTGCAGACGTACTTTTTTTTACTATAGCCATCAAGAGCCTTGTCACCTACAGAAAAGGTGGGTGAGGCGGGGAGAGCAGAGAAGTCATCAGCAAGCGCCGGACAACGGGGTGCGGGCCTGCCTTCCACCAGACACAGCACCACCATGCTGAGCCAAGTGCGAGCGATGTTTCCAGACCCGGTGGTGCACGGCAGATCCCAACGGTATCGCTTCCCTCAAAAACAGAAACCGGAATCCCTACAGCAAGAGTTCTGCCCTCCCGGACAGCCCCGGGCAGGCCACGGCCCAGGGGCCTCCCTGGGACCGACCGCAGCCCCTCCAGGATCCCTGGAGTCAGCAAGTCGGTCTTTTAACTAAGTTCGTTCCCTCGGGTTGGATGAGTGTGCTCTAAATGATCCCCCTTCGCTTCAGTTTTAGGACAAATCACCCACCCGCGAAGTCACACACTGGAGGGCCAGAGGGACCGGTGTCTTCATCCTAATCCCAGCACGACTGAGCACCTCACTAGACATCATGACAAGGCAGGCTCGAGACACATCACTGCCAGAATACAAACTGCCACTGTAAAAAGGACCACCCTGCACCATTTTAAGGATCGAAGTTCTCATTTCGCCAGATGAGTGTATGGTATTCCTTAGAGCCAACCACTAGCGGACTGCAGAGGTAACAACCAGAGAGACTGGTCATTTTTCTGAGCTGGGTCTTCCAGTGACACTGCTGTCACAGTGTGCAGGACCCATGTGGGACATGTAAGGGCCGATGAGGACTCGGGAGAAAGGGGAAGACAGGACAGCAGTGGTCCTCACAGGTTGGGACACTTGTGCTCATGGGCAAGCAAGCACTGGCAGACCCCAAAAGGTGGTCTACAAGACACCCCCCCCCAAGATTTCCTAGGGTGACAATCACATGTGAGCCAGCCAGCTGGTCACCTCACCTTGAGAAGTTCTGAGAAACCCTCCCTTTTCACCAACAAACTGACACATGATTTAATGACCAAACAGTATAAGGGGGCCACCTGGTCCCCCACCACCTCCAGCCCCACTTGCTCATCTGCTCCCTGCACCTGGGGAGCCCAGCTCTGCCACTTCCTGGCTGGGACACATCCCCATCCGCTGTGGGAGGGCATCTGTAGGCACAGCACAAGCAGCCCATCTCCTACCCACCTGGCCATCCTTCGAGAACCAACCCGGATTCCATCACCTTCTGGAAGCCTCCTCTGACAACCAAGCCTAAAGTACCACCCTACCTCCTCTCACCTCCGGGAGATGGGTCCCTGCTACTCAGAGCACTTCTTAAAGGAAAACATAGCAGTGACTGAAAAAGAGACAACAGCTTGGTCAAACTGAGCTCTGTGGAGATGGCCACAGAAGCACCTGGGGGCTCCTTTCCTGAAACGCCCTTACTGTTTTCGGCTCCTGCAGGACCCCGGACACAGGGTCCCTCCTACAGCCCTCCCAGATGCCAGGAGACTTACAGCAGGGCTGTCACTAAAGCAAGAATAACCAGGCCCCTCCCGGCCCTGGTGTGGCTATGATGTACTTAGGTAAAGGCCAGTGCCCAGAAGGCAGTTTCGGGAACTCACAAGGTACTGCAGAGAGTGGAGACGAACCTGGGTCCCAGCCCAGAGGGCAGTCCAGCAGGCCACTCTGCCTGAAGCCAGAGCGCCCCCTCCAGGGAGAGGGTGGCACCCTCGAGGGGAACCGACTGTGCCACGGCCCAGTGCGATCGGGAAAGAAATGACGGCCCCGAGAGAGCGGGGGCCCACGTCCTGCCTCCACGCCTCCCCCAAGTACCCCGCCTAGTCCAGCCCCACCTGCTCTCGGGGCTCCTCACCCGCTCAAGAGTGACCAGTGGGGAAGCCTTTCCTTTCCACTGATCACCCCCATTCTTAGGTCCTGTCGTGGGGAGCGGTGCGGGTGGGTGGGGAGCACTGTCACTTCCGAGATGCACGCAGGAGTCTGGCTGGGGGCTGAGGAGAGGGGTCCTGTGGAGCTTCACGTGGACTGGGGAGCACTGGTTGCGGCTGCCCCGCCGTCTCGGGGCCCACGGTGACTCCAGTGCTTCCTCTGGCAAGTGTCCAACCACCAGCCTTCCCAGCGGCAGCTACAAGGGCTACACTCAGGGACCCGGCCCCTCCCAGCTCAAGAGGTTCACTACAGCGGCCGCGCCAGCCCTCACGGGCACGGAGGAGCCGCCAGGTGCTCCATGTGAAGGAACTTGCGCTTCGGCCTCCGGAGGGGCCTCAAAAACAAAGCGCTCTGCTGACTCCACAGCCCAGATGCTTCGTTTCTGTCAACAAAGAGTGTGCTTGCTGCCTCCGCCTGCATCCACCCAGTACGTTCCTGGCACCCGTCACCCAGCCACCTCAGGAGCAAGACCAGGCTCGCATGCGCCAGGAATCCCGTCTGCACACATGCGGAGCCTGTGGCATCCTCTTCATTCTTCAGGAGGCCGAGCCCGTCTCCCAGGGACAGAACTCGCTGTCGGGACAGGGTCCCCATGCCACTGGTCAGTTCCAAGCGCACCTCCACGAACGATCCAGGGCAGAGCCCTCTGCACGCCTCTCCCTCATGGCTGTCTCCGTGCAGGGCCACTGGGGGGGGCCACAGCTGCAGAAGGGGCCCTCCCGCAGTTCGGGGTGAGGACGGGAGGGGCTCTGAGGTCCCACAGTGAATTCACCTTGGCCATAACCTTCTTGCGGCCCTCTCAATGTGACCCCGGTGCCCATGCTAGCATCTGGGTCCCTTCTGCAGCCCCATGCTACCCGCCTGCCCCAGGTGGGTCACCACCCTCTGCGTGTTCCCGATGGCCCGTGCCCTGGCCTGGCCAAACCAGCTACCTTCTCTCTCTCCGGGGGCTGAGCTACCCCCTTCCTCGAAGGAGGGGCTTGCAGATCGGTCCTCCTGGGGGCTCTTCTTCAGCCTGAGGGGCCACACCTTGGGCCTTGCAGTCACCCTAACCAGAGCTCAGGAATTCCTCACAGTGACCGTCCCTCTAAGTCGGTGTGGTTTCGCTCAGACCACACCAGACTGACGTGGTCCTCACAGTGTTAGTTTCAGGGTGGGCTAGAACTGGGTCCTTATTCCAGTCATTTCAAACTGTCACACTGCACGTCTTGTGCCTGAAAGGGGGTGGCCCGTGTCCCCACGTACCGTGAAGATCAGAGAAGAGGGGAGGTGGGAAAGAGGCCACGTACCCTGACTGAGGGTCAGGATCCAGTCTGTGCCCCTGGGACCCCCAACTTGTCTACTCCCCCCTCCTCGGTGAGCTGTTACAGAAATGAAGCAGGACGCCACACGGGGGCTTAGCAGTGCCTGAGACAACGTGAGGCTCGTGAGGACCCTCTACCACTGGCTCTTAAGACTCACGCCAATTTCAGAACGTGAAATGTGGAAAAAGGTCTATCTGAGGATGACAGAAACCTGGTATTTCTGTGACAAGATATTAAGCAGTAAGACCCCAGAGTGGAGAGTGACAGAGTCACCACTGCATCACATACGGGGACAAACACGTTCCCTCCTCCTCAAGTGTGGGGCTGGAGGGCAGGGGGCCTGGGAGTGGCCTAGTGTCTGGGTCAGAGCCGGGTCGCCCCGTGTACCCACACAGCAGTGCTCCCCACAGGCCCCCACACCACACTGTTGTGTCCCTGCCTGCTCCGTCCCCGCCACGTCCCAGCGCCGATCAACCTGAAATACCCTCAGTCACTCGTGCTGCTCAGGGCCTATCCTGTCTCGTTCGACAGTGGCGATGGCCAACGTTCATCCAAGATAACCACTCTTCAGGGACAGGAGAAAGATGCCTACCAGTTTTACTTACGACCCCAGCAGGCCTCAGGCTGACATGAATCTGTCATTTGTGCCTTAAGAGCAGGACCCTTGTGCTAAACGGAGACGTGGCCTGGGAAGTACAGGTTTCCAAAAGCTCAGCCTCTACTGGGGGGGTCACGTGGACAGTCACATAAACTAGGGAGAGGGCGCCTGGCCCACTGTGAGGGGATCTGAGCACAGCCGCCCCAAGTGCGACCCTATTTCACCAAGAAAGATGCTCTCGCCTGACAGTAAGATGCCAGCAAGAACTGGCATGGCTGTGGGCATAGCACCCGAGTCCCAGGAACCAGACTCTTCCAGACAACTTCTGAGCTGTGACCCTTTCCCACTGTTTCCTCTCATAGACCCTGGCGCTCACCAAGTGTCATATGATCGAAGAGGTGGAAAAGAATAAGATACCCAGGATGGACACGGCACTCCCTCGCGTCCGCACCCTGACGGGATTCTTCCCTGGCCCCCATGCCATTCTGTCTGCCTCCTCCGTGAACTGTCTGACAAATGCTCACACCAGAGAACCACTCTTCGTCCCAGGTCCCCGCAGCCCCGAGGCATTTCCTCCACTCTCTATAATGCCTACGGACTCTTAGTGGTTAAAGAAAGGGAGATGCAAATTAAAACCACAGTGAGCTTCCACTACACCCCCACCACAGTAACTAAAATTCGCAAGATCAACCATACCAAGTGCCGGCAGGGACGCGGAGGAACAGGGACGCCTCACACACGGCTGGCAGGAGCGAGACACGTACAGTCGCCCCCGAAAACGGCGCAAGGCCCCCTGCCACGGGCCCGGGGGCTGTGCCCACGGGGAGCGCTCGCCGCAGCCTCGGCCCCACAGGCAAGCGCGGGCGAGTACACACGCCGTGCGGGAAGCGCCCACGGGCTCACCGGCACACGCACGGGCCCTGGGCGCACCGTGCTCAGTTGAAGAGATCTCATGGCACCCGATCCCTTTCGTGTGGGTTTCAAGAAACAGCAAAGCTACAGTGACAGAAAGCGGACCAGCGGCCGTTGGGGGCTGAGGAAGGTGGCTGAGTGCACAGGGACACAGGGAACGTGTCGGGTGATGGAAATGTTCTCTGTGTCGCTTGTGGTGGTGGCTGCACAAATATATGCACCTTCCAAAATTCAAAGTGCACACTTAAGTAAATTTTATTGCAAATACATCGTATCTCATAAAGCCAACTTTTAAAACATTACTGTCAAATACACCAGGAAGCAAAGCCGAAAACATGGGAGAACACTGGCAAGGCACTGGGCGGTGCGGCCGGCCCGTCGGGAGCCGTGCGGCGTGCCCTTCCCGTGAGCTTTCCCGCTTCCTCCCGCTCACTTAAGTCTTTCTGCACCTACAATAACCAAAGTTCTTTATGGGAACTTTTCTTTTAATGTTTCATTTATTTTTGAGACAGCGCAAGCAGGAAGGGGCAGAGAGAGAGGGAGAGAGAGGATCCAAAGAGGGCTCTGTGATGACAGCACAGAGCCCGACTCGGGGCTCGAACTCATGAACCGTGAGATCATGACCTGAGCCTAAATCGGACGCTTAACCGACTGAGCCACCCAGGCGCCCCCCCCGCCCCCATTATGGGAGCTTCTTCAATCACCTGTGCACCCCCAGGCCACGGTGGATACCCCACGTTTAGCGAGTTAACGTAGGCCATCTGGTAAGCTCCCGCAGACAGTCAGGAGTAAGCAATCAAGATGTCTCCGTAGAGGATAACACGGCAGCTGTTTCCCAAAGCTTTCAAGGTGGAGTGTGCTGGCTGATGGCATAATGACTACCCCTGTCCCCCTCAAACCTGAGTGGCGCACACGACAAGCACCGACTCCTAGCTCATGCGTCGGCAGGTCAGCCAGGGCTCGGCAGGGGTGGGCTCCAGCCGCAAGCGGGATCTAGGCCTGCGCAGGGTGCCTCTCCTTCTCTCAGCCCAGCAGCGCCCAAAGCACATTCTTCTCAAGGAAGCAATGGGGGGGGGGGGGCCCGAAGGGACAAGTGGAAATGAGCAACCCTCCTCAAGGTTAGGTTTGAAAGTGGTGCGCAGTCGTGGTCTACATCCCACAGGCCACATCACATGACCAAGCCCCACACCCTTCCTCAAATGACAGAGCTCACCAGTGAAGCCTTCGGCCTCCAGCCTTCCTGGTGGCAAGGTTTTGGATTATAGATGCAATGTTCTAATGTTTCCAGGACTGTCACATTTTATCACCTCCCATCCACCTGCTTCCACGTGTGTCTGTATCGCCACAAGGCATTATCGTGCACAACGATCGTGTGCACTCGCCTCCACGGCCTCCACCTCTTTCCTCCTCTCCTGCCCCTCTGACCTTGCATCTGGGATCAACTGCTTCTGGCCTGAAGTATACCCTTTAGAATTCCCTTTTCCCCAAGGGAACTCTCCATTTTTGTCTGAAGAAGTTCTGTTTTAGCTTCAATCTTAGAAGACACTCTCGCTGGCTAGTCCGCTGCGGGCCGCTCCCCAGCACAGGGCCGGCCTTCCGTTCCGCCGTGTGCGAGGTCGGCTGCCAGCACGGCTCGCCTCCTGTGACTTGTGATCTCTGCACGTGCACAAAACTGCGTCTAAGTGTGCACCTCATTCACATCACCTGTGTGTGTGGAGTCTGCAGTTTGGTAAATTTCATGCATTCTTTTTAAGACACACAAATCCACTAAAATGTTGAAGATATCTCATAATGTACTGAAAGCAGAAAAACAAATCCTTAATATATAAAATCTAGAACGATAGAATTAGGAATTAGACTTTAAAGGATTTCTGGGGAAAAAAACGATGGTCAGATGCCACGAAGTAGGTGGCAAAGCCTAACGGTAAGCGTGCTGCCAAGCCCAGGGCCTCTGCCATCCCCACCAAGAGGATAGCTAATTTCTCTCCTTTCCTACAACGCAACCTCATGCAATCTTAAAAGCTGCCACATTCTCTCTCCTTTCCTTCTGGGACACCAATTAAACCTTTGAGACTTTATCACCACATCCCTCTGTCTCTCACCCACTCTCCTGTTTCCCTCATTTGCCCTCCATCTGTCCTATACTCAGGATAGGCTTTGTTCCTCTCTATTGTCCAGAACACTAAATCTCCCTTCAATTACGTCTGCTGTTAAATCCAGAGTTCTTCATTTTGGTTCCTGCAGGTTTCAGTTCTGGAATTTCCACTTGGCCTTATATTTCAAATTTCTCTATGTCACCTTTCACAGCCCAAGTTTCCTGCTACAAATTTTGAGTGTGCCTTTATTACTTTGTTTTTTTTAACTTCTTAAATGTTTATTTTTGAGGGAGCGAGACAAAGTATGAGCAGGGGAGGGGCAGAGAGAGAGAGAGGGAGACACAGAATCTGTAGCAGGCTCCAGGCTCTGAGCTGTCAGCACAGAGCCTGACACGGGGCTCGAACCCACAAACCGTGAGATCATGACCTGAGCCGAAGTCAGATGCTTATACAACTGAGCCACCCAGGCGCCCCTATTACTTTAAAAATGGTAAATCTACTCCTTTACTGCGATGTGAACCTGGTGTCAGAGGTCTGTGATTCTGTTTGCGTTGTCCCTGCCGGTTCTTGCTCACGCCACCTTGACTCCCCATGCGCCTGGTGATCTGTGACTATGTGCTGACATGTGTGAAAATCCTAGGAATCATCTGTGGCCTACAATGGCAATTGTAGGAGGACTGCTTTTCTTTCCTTAACCCGAGCATAAAGTTTGAGGTGTCCAGAGACCCGCTGCACACCTGTGACAGGGCTGGCTCCTGTCCAGTCCACGCCTGCCCTTAGGGCACTGCCTCTGAAAGTCTCCATGTAAAGTAAAAAGGGTCTCCACGGCTGGTGGGCTCTGGGCTTTGATTTTTCTCCTAGACCAGGGTTGCTCAACTTCGGCACTTTGACATCTCAGGCCAGATGGTTCTTGGGGCGCGGGGGTGGGGGGGGTGCTGTTGTATGAGCTGTAGGGTGTTTAGCAGCCTCCCTGCCCTCCACCCACTAGATGGCAGTAACGCATCCCCTCCCGGGTTGTGACAAAGGAAACGGTCTCCAGATGTTGCAAATGTCCCCTGGAGGGCAGTCACCCTGACAGATAACCACCCTCTAGACTTTCAGGGTCACCTTAATGTCTCTGTTTCATGGCTCTTCCTTTGGGATTAGCAAACGCTCTCAAGGCACAAACAGCTGCGTGCTGTACTTGCATACGTGGACACTTCCCTCCTCCTAGAGAAGGCCCAGAAATTCTCCTGTCTCGTTACTCTATCATGCTTCCAAGATTTTTTTTATTATGGGGTCGGGGGGGAGAGAGAATCCTAAGCAGGGCTTGGGATGCGGGGCCCAATCTCAGGTCTGTGAGATTGATTAGGACTTGAATCTGGCACTTAACCCACTGAGCCAGCCAGGCAACCCCTCAAGATGTTTGTAACACTGTATCTGAAGTCGGCACTGTCCAGCTTGGCAGCTTCTAGCCACATGTGACTCCTGAGCACTCGAAGTGTGGCTAGTCTGCATGGAGTGCTGAGTGTGCTCTAAGTGTAAAGTACACACCAGATTTCAAAGACTTGGTATGAAAAAGATGTAAGATATCTCTATAAAAAGAGATAACTTTTTCTATTGACTGCATGTTGCAATGATAATATTTTAGGCATATTACACTAAATAAAATGTATTAAAATTAGGGTTTTTTAAGTTTTGTTTGTTGCTTTTTTAATAATAACCCAACGTGGGGCTCAAACTTACAACCCCAAGATCAAGAGTCATGCACTCCACGAACTGAGCCAGCCAGGTGCCCCTAAAATTAGTTTCATCTGTTTTTTACTATTTTTTTAACGTTGCTACTAGAAAATTTAGAATTACGTGTGTGTGCGCATTAGTGACTTCCATTATATTCCTATCGTATGGTGCAGATCATCTAAATCACCTAATCGGCCATAACTGGAATCAGAAACCCCCCCAGGGTGCACATTTCTGAGGACAAACGGTAAGTTTTCTCTTATCTGTTACTATTCAAGGTGCACACATACTCAATAACGCCAACTGCTTAACAGATAAGAGGGAACCTCCGTGGGGTGCCTGGGTGGCTCAGTCGGTTGAGCGTCGGACTTCGGCTCAGGTCATGATCTCACAGTTTGTGGGTTCGAGCCCCGCATCGGGCTCTGTGCTGACAGCTCAGGGCCTGGAGCCTGTCTTCTGACTCTGTGTCTCCCTCTCTCTCTGCCCCTCCCCTGCTCACGCTGTCTCTCTCTCTCTCTCTCTCAAAAATAAATAAAACATTAAAAATTAAAAAAAAAAAAAAAAGAGGGAACCTCCTTCCCGATCTAGGACAGCTTAGCTTAGACAGGCCTGAAGACAGAAGAAACAGCACAAGTCCTGTTTGCCCCCAAGACATTTATACAGAAAGTCTGAAGATTTACCACCTGAAGGGCCATGAACTCTTTTCTAGTAACAACACGATTAACATTAGGCATTCACTTTCTGTGGAGTGATTTATCCACATTTCCACACAGAGATATAATCGGTGTAGCAGACACGGACCCCCCTTCAATTAAGGACTGGAGCTGCCAAGAGTGCGGTGACCCGAAAGGATTAGCTTTCAGAGCTGAGCGAGGGGGTGGGACAAGGGCCCAGCCACGCCTGCCCAACGCCAGATGCCCGACGGGCCATCTGTATGTCAAAGCTCCCTAACAGGCCAACGGCGACCCTGACAGACCAGCATCTCCATGCGGCGCTTCCTCTGCCGGCCTCTAGCCCTCTCTCTCCCGTCCCCGCTCACAGATGCCCCTCTCACAAATCCCCAGTCCTCCCAGCCTAGCTCAGGGTCGGATTTGCAGAGAATCCAGCCCGAGATGATCTTCAGTAGCCCACTCGACAGCTGAGGAAAGACACGGGGAAGGGTAAGTAACATGACAGAGCAAAATTACTCTTAACCACCGTGTGACAGTCCCTAATTTAAGATGCAATGAAAGTTATACACCCCTCACTACATGGCACAGACAGCAAACGGGCACACGGAACGACGCTCCACGCCGCGTGGCGTCAGGGAAATGCACGTGAGAACAGTCGTGCGGTCCCTCGGCGCCCCCGCCGGAATGGCCCTGGACCAGAGCGCGACACCGC
>CM053575.1:576461-653341 GCA_028646485.1 Cryptoprocta ferox | reverse complement strand
AAGGAATCTTAAAGGCACCTTACTAAGTAAAGAGGCCAATCTGAAAAGGCTACACACTGTATGACTCCAATTCTATGACATTCTGGAAAAGGCAAAACTACAGAGACAGTGAAAACATCAATGGTCGCCAGGGGTTGGGGGGAAGGAACGGATGAACAGGTAGAGGACAAGAGATTTTTCGGGCAGTGAAACTACTCTGTACGATACCGTAGTGGTGGATACACGTCATCACTCGCTTGTCCAAACGCACAGAATGTACGCCCCCCCGGGTGACCCCTGAGATCAACTGTGCACTCTGGGTGATGATGACGTGTTCGTGCAGGTTCATCAGCTGTCTGCTGGGGGTGTCGATATCGGGGAGGCTGTGCATTGTGGGGGCAGGGATACACGGGAAATCTCTGTACCTTCCTCTCAATGTTGCCGTGAACCTAAAACTGCTCTAAAAAAACAAAATCTTAACAAAACAAATAAATAAAAACAAAGTTAAACAATAAAAGCTATAGATCTACCCAAACGTACACGCGTACGTATATACACACACATGTATATGCGCGCACATGTGCGTGTAAAACAGCAAACCATTTCACGTACAATTTCAGAAGTTTCACAGATCTTCTAGAAGATCCTCGGGCCCAGTTCAAAATATGAAAACATAATACTTTCCCTAGGGCTCCACAGGGAAATACTCAAAGTCCACTAGTTTTGCATCCCTTGATAACACAGGATACCCATTCTCAAGCCCTGAGAAGCCACCCGTCCCTAGAAATTCTGTGCCCCCCACACCCCTTCCCCACCTAGCTGCTTGGCCTCAGTCCCAGCCTCTCCTCTGCTCACTGATCCTGGGCAATTGCAGCCACTCTCGTGTGAACCAGGTGTCAAACCTGGAAACATTCACTGAGAAAGTAAGGCTTAAAGGATCAGCCAGCCTTTCACAAGCGTGTCCTCGGTTCTGACGACCTGCACTTTACCACTCCTCAACGTGGGGCGCTCAGGGAGGGTGGCTCCCGACACACGGGCCTGCAAAGAGGCGCCACCTGAGCGACTGGGTGATGTGCGTGGCTGGTTCCCAAAGCCCAAAGCACTTTGGTACAGGAAGTGCCGAGATGACTCTGTCACACTCGAGACGGCAGGTGGCCTCAGGCGGGGCTCCTTTCCACTCACACTTTGAGCCAGTAACGCACCAGGTCTGTCTGGCTCACCGCTCCCAGACTTGACGGAACAAAGTCCAGGAGTGGAAGGAACGAGCCGCTCTCGATTAATGTCGTTCCAACTTTAGGAAAAGGCTGGGACCTGGGAGGGGCCGCTCCACCCGATCGATCCCACACAAGTTCTCAGTCCACGCAAGAGCGAACAATGGCCTGACTCTGAGCACGTTCTAATTCTAGCAGAACCACGAGAGTAACCGTGCTAACTCAGAACTTTGGTTTGAAGTGGAAAGAATTAAAAGGCATTAGAAGACGAGGTTCTTGCTCCAGAAAATTTACAAAAGGATATTTCATGAAAACGACGGAACGTACTTACCTTTAAATTTTGATCTAATGTTTGCCAGTTCTTTGTTTATTCTCTTTATTTCTGCTTCTTTACTTTTGCCTAAAAAAAGAGAGAACACAAATACATTCTGACTTTAACTTATTTCTGAGCAAACATCTGTTCCCCGACAAGACCGACACCTCAGAATTAAAGGCAAAATCAATGCTTTAAGGAGGCAAAGAAAGAAGCAGACTCCCAGCAGCCAGAACCAGCAGGGAGGCAGCTGGGACAGAAGCCGGGGCCCTGACGCAGGCCATCCCAGGTCAAAAGCCCCAGGTCAAAGCCCCAGGTCAAAGCCCCAGGTCAAAGCAGGAGAGTCCGTAAGCAACACACAGGAAATCAGCCACTCTAAAAATGGAAAGGGACCTACAGCAGCATTTTTACTTTATCTTTTATTATTATTTTTAGTGTAGAGAGAGAAGGGGGGCCAAGGGTGGGGGGGGGGAACCTAAGCAGATTCCACGCTCAGCGCAGAGCCCAACGTGGGGCTGGACCCCACGACCCTGGGACCATGACCTGACCCAAAAATCAAGAGCCGGACTTCCAACCGCCGGAGCCGCCCAGGCGCCCTACAGCACCATTTTTAATCCACCTTTTGCCACAGTTCTGGAACAGTAAGCACTCAAAATACCTGCAGAACATTTTCCACACTTAATAGTTAACTCCTAAAATTGACTGTTACTCCCATGGATAATTTTTTAAAGTATAAAGTTTTAACTATTTTAGCAGCTTCCAATTTTCTTTCCCTATGAAATTCACCAATCTACAAAATCTGATAATTCCATTTTTGCCGTATGCAATTAACTCTGGGAAGTTTTCTCCATTGTATGAAAAAGAGATGGAAAGTACATTATATACATGACAAACTTTTGCTACATTCTAGATCTACTGCTAATTGGACTTAATCCGACAAATATTTGCATGTATGGAGCATGTCGGCCATGGAATGGAGATCAGACTATTCACGGTTTTGCTCCACCTTGACCAAATGTGGAAAGAGCACAGGAGACTTCCTGAGCGCTACAAATCTTGACGAGTACCATAAAAATACAAGAAATGATTCACCACACAGGACACAATGAGTTGTACGTGGAAATACATGTGTGTAAACGCCCACCACTCTGAAAGCAGGAACAAGCTTACCAGTAAAGACTCTCTCCGGGCGGCGGCGGCAGCGTGCAGGGGGAGGAAAGGCTTCCGCACCAGCCACCCGAACGCCGCAGGCCCACTCGCTCACACACACCCGGACACTGCGCTCGCCTGCGTCCTCCTCCAGAAACACTGTCCGCCTGCTCTGCCCCCTTTGCCTCCCCTTGCAGAGCTTCTGTCACCTCCCCCAGCAGGGCGGCCTCCCTCTCTCCAGGACACTTCCAGAACAGCATTTATCTTTTACCACTAACATGCTACTAAACAGGGCTTCACATCTGCGGGAGTCAAGGGGCGCTGCCTTAAGCCAGTCCTCCCTAGGGAGCCCCGATGGAGCGGCTGGTCAGGACAGGGCCACACGGCAGGCACACTCACCAGGCACCGTTCGAGGTGCCGAGACAGACGTAGGTTAAAACGATACTTCCTGCCCTCAGGGAGCCACTGTTCCAGGCAGCAGTGGGGGCTGGAGACCCTGACCAGAGCAAGCACAGCACAGTCAGCTCTGGGCAACGAAGGAAGCAGGCAGGCTGGGAGGGGGCATCCAAGCCGCCCTCAGCAGCCCTGATGTCATGCAGGTCAGAGCCCATCACGGCAGTTAAGATCAGGCACAGCCAAAGGCCCCCTGAAGAAGAGCTGGGGGGCACCTGGAGGAGCAGTGGGCTTAATGGCCCAGGGTGGCAGGTAAGTCATTCTTAGTAAGTGATATTTTTGCTGAAGTAGACTTTTTGGATCTGGCTAAAATGGCCACGAAAATGATGCCTTGGTAGCCTCCTGCTTCACACCCACAAAGCCTGCAGGCAGCCTCACACACCGTAGACTGTGCACCTGAGCGTGCATGTGCCCATGTGCGCCTGTGTGTGCATGCACACGTGCATTTGTGTGAGCGCGCGTGTGTCCGTGTGTGTGTGCACGCGCACCTGTGTGGGGTACATGTATGGATGCCCGGTATAAGTGTGCCCTGTGAATGCGCATACGCACGCCCATGTGTGTGCACGCCTGTGACTGTGTGCGCAGATGCGTGCGTTTGCGCTTCCCACAGGGTGGACAGGAACCTGCTCCCGTGCTCTCTCTGGTCCGCACGCACTACTCCCCCTACTCAAGCCCTACAGGAGAAGAGGCCCCTTGAGTGGTGGAAACCTATGTTGTGCAGACAGTCAAAAAATAGGGAGACGGTGGAAAGAAGCAGTAATGCTAAATGAGCTCAACCGACTTTCATATAACCTGCAGATATTACCCAAGATTAGAAAATCACAAAATAAAACTAAAAGCACATAGAATTATAAGGGTTACCACCAGGAGAAACAGAAACAAACGGTTAAATGATGCTCTGTCCACAGAATAAGACCAGGGCCGGGGCAGGAAGCTACGCCCTTTGATCCAAAGTTTTTTCTTAAAGTGGCCAGTTTAGGGGCGCCTGGGTGGCTCAGTCGGTTGAGCATCTGACTCTTGGTTTTAGCTCAGGTCATGATCCCAGGGTTGTAGAATCGAACCCCACAGTTGAGGATGAAGCCTGCTTGAGATTCTCCCTCTCTCTCTCCTTTAGCCCTAGTTGCACTCATACTGTCTCTAAAATAAAATTTTAAAAATTAATAAATAAAATAGTCGATTTACAACACGCAAGTACCCATTTTTTCTCATCAGGGCAGGTGAGGGCTCTCCTGGAGGAGGCACAACACACGCCACAAGTGGGCTCCCGAGGCAGGCGTGTGAGGCTGGGGTCGGGGAGCTGCCTCTGCTCCCTCTGCAACCAAGGCGGAGGTCCTTTACATCTCTGAGCACACCCGCCCGAAAGGAAAACCACCAAAAGCCACGGGACTTCGTGCAGTCCACATGTGTGAGAGAAGGTAGGAGAAGAATGGCGTATCAGCCAGACCGGAGAACAGGAGAGCCTGAAGCCGACCCGGGGGCCTCGGAAGGTGGGGTGTGAGCAGCCCCCTGCCAAGCAAAGATGGAGAGCCTGCTCTGACTCGCACCGAGAGGAAAGGCCCGCAGGCTCAGGACAGAGCCTGGGAACGTGTGGAAGCAGCCGCCAAGTGAAGACAGCGGAGGGGCAGTGCTGTGGGACAGAAAAGCCACCCTGGACCACGCCTCCTCCGACAGCTCAGAAAACGAAGTTCACAGAAAAATAAGCAACGGGAAAGTACTGAGGTCATATTCCACACAAAGAGACCACAAGAACAAAGGAGACCAAGCAGAACACTATCCCACGAACAACACAGCACCTTGGAAAGATGCGCCAACAGGGCAGATCAAAATCAGAGCCCTCTATTTCATAGTAAGATGAGAGATGTTAAGAAAAACACAGAAAATATCTAAAAATCCACTAGAAAGATTCAGATTATCAGGGAACAGAAGTAAATAATAAAAAAATCATTCCAGAAACGAAGAATAACCTAGGAGGAGTACAAGAACAAATAAACACAACAGAGGTCAGCACCCCACGCCCGCATCGTGGGATCGTGGTCTGGGACACCAGTTCCCGCTACAAGAATCCAGGCTTCTCAGTGGAGCTGCTGGCCCCACGACGGGGAGAGGCCCGTGACCAGCCTGGACTTCGCGAGACTGTCCAAGACCACGCGCCACCAAGGCCATGGCGGAAGCACTCAGCACTCGAGTGAAGAGACTCTATTAGCCAAAGGTGGCTTCAAAAAGGATAAAAAGTGCAATGGTCAAAATTCACAAAAACATGTAATACATGAATTCAAAATTACATTTTAAAAAAGCACCTAGTCACCCTGAGAGAATATTAAGGAACAAGCTGACTTGAAAACTGGTAAACAGGGGCGCCTGGGTGGCTCAGTCAGT
The DNA here is from genome assembly GCA_028646485.1 of Cryptoprocta ferox. NCBI lineage: Eukaryota > Metazoa > Chordata > Mammalia > Carnivora > Eupleridae > Cryptoprocta > Cryptoprocta ferox. The sequence goes on along the minus strand of CM053575.1, from coordinate 647,860 downwards.
TAAGCGTCCGACCTCGGCTCAGGTCATGCATGATCCCACTGTTCGTGGGTTCGGGCCCCGCGTCGGGCTCTGTGCTGACGGCTCAGAGCCTGGAGCTGCTTCGGGTTCTGTGTCTCCCTCTCCCTCTGTCCCTCCCCCGCTCATGCTCTGTCTCTCTCACAAATATAAACAAACATTAAAAAAGAAAGAAAACTGATAAATGAAGGGAAAGAACCAAACACCTACCCTGCGTCTTCCACAGGAACCGCCCCCCGGGGAGATGGGGAACAGTCTCTTTATAAAAGGGGCCCCACAAGTCTATGGAGAAGAATGAGAATATCACCATCTTGCCTCCCTCACCGCAGATGGCTGGCTGGACCCGAGCAACTGCCAGCATCACAAGGAGTCAGACAGATGCCACACAAGCCCCACAGGCAACAGCAGAGCATCACCTCCCGTCTTGCCGAGGCATCAGCTATATGTGACTTAGCCTCTATGCCCAGCTGCCAGATGGCCAAGAACATGGTGAAACACACTATGACCTCCACAACTTAATGTCCCTTAAATGTCCTGGGTCTTCAGTAGACTGTTGTAAGGAAAAGAAAGGAATATAAATTAAAGATCACAGAACAGGAAATGTTTAGAAATGGGCAAGACCAAACCAGAATGTTCAGGATGCATCCTTGTGTGAGAAACCTGTAAAGGACACAAAGAAACCCGACGATGACAGGAGGCTTGGAGGGGAGATCAATGGGATGGGGCAAGCGGAATGGCTTCTGGGGTCATCACCTGGGTGGAAGTTGCTTTATCCTAACTCATTAATTTCCAAACACAGGTTTTATGTGATTTTTCTCTGTGTTTTATTTTACAACAAAAAGGAGGAAATAGGAGTAAACCGCCTTGTGAGACGATGGATTCCTTAACTACAGAAATGCTCAAGCTGAGGTTGGACGCTCCCCTGCCTCTGGCTGGGTCCCTTCGATCCATCTGACCACAGCTCCCCCTGCACAATACCCAAGTCTCTCCAGAGGACAGTGGATGCCACCCGTGCCTCTGGTGTGGCCAAGGTACAAGGTCCTGCTCACTGTTCATCGTCCCTCCCCTAAGGGGCGGAGCCCCCCCACCAGCCACGCCCTTCTCTCCCCACCCCTAGTCCCCTGCAGTAGCCTTCCCTCCACCTCACACCCCCAACTAAGCAAGGATGTCACGCTTGGAGAAACTCCCATGACCCCTCCAACGGCGTCAGGTACCCCCTCGTGTCTGCTGCCACAGTGACCCTGGTCTCCTGGGCCCTTCTTGCCACTGTTCCCACCTGATTTTCTACCATCTCAACAGCCTTGCACAGGCGCACCCACCACAGGGCTGGCTGGTGACCCACACAAAGGAGGCGGGGCAGGATGACCAAGGCCCCCTCTCGAGGGGAGCAGATTAGCCCACCTGGGGGCTCCCAGAAAGAGGAGAGCTCGTCAGACAGTGCGCAGACACACAGATGGCGGAAGGCCTGGTGCGGGAGCCTACCTGGGCTCAGGTCACGGCTGGGCCACCCAACTCACTGACCAGGCGATTATGCCTCGGTGCTCTCATCTCACAGCGGAGACTCCACCACGGGCACCACGGAGCACAGCCCTCACGACAGTGCCTGGCACGTAAGCCCACAAACACCGGCCCCTAACTGGATGGTGGCTGCTTTTACTCAGCTGAATAAGGCTAACCCTGAGTGTTAAACCTTCAAACGCCAAAGGGGAACGCCATCCCCTGCAGTGGGCTCTAACGTGCCTGCCCGAGGTGTTAAAGAAAATCTAGCATAACTGTGGGTGACTGACAACCGACATGCAGATTAACACATTCAAACCAACATTTATGTCCTGAATTTGCCAAAATGTCCTGGAGGCCTCTTCCACTGTGCACTATCAATCCCTCATTCTCCACAAGGTGAGGACACCACAGACAGAGCATCCTGTCCCCTGCGGCCTGTCAGGGGCTTTCCCGGTAAAGGCTAGTTTATGCTCATTCATACTATACTTCTCTCCAGACAGAGGGCCCCAACAACAACCAAGCCACCCCACATAGCTGGGAGCAAATCTAGCAAAAAATCTTATGATTTTAGTTGAAGAATTCGCTTGGGGACTTGGGGAGAGGTTTACAGCCCACTCTGACTTCAGAAACCAATTGTGAAAGGGAAAATTGTCAACAAGAGAAACTGGCCCAGAGTGATAAGCCTCGCCGGGCTCGTAGTGTGATCTTTGTCCCACAGGAAGAGCTGCTGGTCTTTGCCAGCCAGTGCTGTCTCTATCTGAAATGCAGCCGGTCACTCAGCCACTGAGGATACTGAACTCGTGACAGGCAATTCTCAGAGTGGACTCACGAGCTCTGGTAGCTAATGAGTAACCTAGACGAGCCCACAACCACTGCCCCAAAACAAGCGACAATTTGTGCCCAGTAAGTAGCAAAGAATGCACTCTGCAGATAGCCTTTAATAAGAGCTTTTGGATTTTTAGAAATACCGCCCTGCTCAGTCTTCCAGAATAACATGCTGGTTAATGATTTCTTGTTTGCAAGCTGAACTAATCAACTGACAGTTATTAGTGTTCTGTGACCCTAAGTTTGGAAACAAAGAGTACAGTACCAAACTACCAAAACCTTAAGGTAGTATGAAATTTACAATAAAATTTGGTCTAAATAATTTTAAAATTTTTTAAATAAAATATTTTAAAATTTTTTTAATAAAATTTTAAATAATTGGGGCACCTGGGTGACTCAGTCAGTTAAGTGCTGACTCTTGGTTTCAACTCAGGTCATGATCTTGATCTCAACTCAGGTCATGATCTTGATCTCACAGTTCATAGGATGGAGCCCCGAATTCGGCTTTGCGCTGACAGCACAGAGCTTGCTTGAGATTCTCGCTCTCTCTCTCTCTCTCTCTCTCTCTGCCTCTCCCCTGCTCACGCTCTCTAAAATTAAATAAACTATTAAAAAGAAAGAAAGAAAATAATTTCACTAAGTAAATCTAAAGCCCCAAATTTACCAAACAAAAGCCTATTTTTGAAGGAAGATATTGCTGCTAAAATTGTACTGAAGGTGGCCAGCACAGTAGTCAACAAAGTGTGAAATCAAGCCTGCACTGGAACCCCATTTCATGTCTTAATAGCGATGATGTGACCTGGGGCCATCAAATTAATGTCTCTGTGCCTCAGTTTCTCCTTCATTAAATAGAAATATCATCCATCAACAGGCTGTGATGAGGACCACACAAGATAACAAGCAAAAAGACCACATAAAGCAGAGCAGCCACAAGAGGCTGTAAGGATCAACATCGGGGATATTCTCTACATTTTCCCGTCACCAATGCATAGGATGGACAGGTCTCAGAACAGAAACCCTCAACAACAACAAATCAGAACAGAAGACTTCAAATATCAAAAGCCGTTATGCCATAGAAGATAAAGGCACTCGACTCTGACAAATGTTAACTGGATTATCTTTTTCTACTGAAGTGCAGTTGACACACAATATTGTTAGTTTCAGGTGTATAACATAGTGATTCAACACTTATATACATTAAAAAGTGATCACCACTAGAAACCCAGCTACCGTCTGTCATCATACAAAGTGGTTACTTACATATTATTAACTATGTATTACATCCCCATGTCTTATCTATTTAATGACTGCAAGCCTGTACCTTTAATCCCCTTCCCCTATTTTGATCAATTCCCAACCCCCTCCATGGCAACCAACAGTATGTTCTTACACCTATGAGTCTACTTCCATTCTGTCTTATCTTTTCATTTCCTTGGTTTTTGAGATTCCACATATAAGTGAAATCATATGGTATGTGTCTTTCTCTGACTTATTTCACTTAGCATAATACCCTCCAGGTCCATCCATATTGAAGCAAACCATACGATTTCATCCTTTTTATGGCTGAGTAATATTCCAGTGTGTGTGTGTGTGTGTGTGCGTGTGTACACACATGTACATGACAAGTACATGTCATCTATCAACAGACATTCCACCTGCTTCCATATCTTGGCTACTGTCAATAATGCTGCAATAAACACCGGGGTACAGGTATCTTTTTGAGTTAGTGTTTTTGTTTTCTTCAGATAAATACCCAGAAGTAGAATTACAGAATTATATGGCATTTTAATTTTTTGAGGAACCCCCATACGATTTCCATAGTGCTTGCACCAGTTTGCATTCCCACCAACAGCGCACAGGGGTTCCCCTTTCTCCTCTCCCTCTCCAACACTGGGGATTTCTTGTCTTTTTGACACTAGTCATTCTGACAGGTGTGAGGTGATGTCTCGCTGTGGCTTTGATTTGCATTTCGCTGATGATGAGTGATGATGAGCATTTTTTCATGTGTCTGTTGGCCATGGCGTATCTTTTCTTAACAGCTTTACTGAGATATAGCTCCTATAGCATACAATTCACTCGTTTAAAGTACATAATTCAATGGCTTTTAATATATTCAGAGCTGTGTATTAATCACCACAATCTAATTTTAGAAAATTTTCATCTCTCCAAAAAGGAACCTCAAACCCATCAGCAGTCACTCACCAGCTCCTCCCTCCTCCAGCCCCTGGCTATCACTAATCTACTATCTTGGTAGATTTCCCTCCTCTAAACATTTCAGATAAATAAAATCTTTATATGGTCTCTTGTGATTGGCTTCTTTCACTTAGTATGTTTTCAAGGTATCATGAATTAGTATTCCATCTCTTTTTATTGCTAAATAATACTGCATTACAGTTGATCCTTGAATAACGTGAGTTTAACCTGTGCAGGTCCATTTATATGTAAATTTTTTCGATAAATACAGTATAGTACTGTAAATGTATTTTCCTTGTGATTTCCTGAATAACACGTTCTTTTTTCTAGCTTACTTACTATAAGAGTATAGAGTATAGGACAAACAACACACAAAGTATGTGTTGACTATGCTATCGGTAAGGCTTCCAGTCAATAGTAGGCTATTTATTAGTAGTTAAGCTTTGAGGGGCCAAAAGTTACATGCAGATTTTTGAATGCACAGGGGGTAGATGCCCCTAACACCACACTGTTTAAGGACCAAACTGCATATGGGTCTACCCATATCATCACCCACTCATCACCTGATGGGTTTTTGGGTTGTTTCTACTTTTTGGCTACTATGAATAATGAACACTGGTGTACAAGTTTCTGTGTGAACGTGTTTTCATTTCTCTTGGGTTGACACTTAGGAGTAGCATTGCTGGGCAGAATGATAATTCCATGTTAGTGGAACTAACAAGACGTTCTCCCCAAGGGCAGCACCATTTTATATCACCACTAGAAAAGAATGAGGGTTCCAATTTCTCCATGACTTTGCCAATGCTTGCTATGGTCTATCATTTTTTTCCATCATACATCATTATTACTAATGAGTATGAAGTGATATCTTACTGTGGTTTTAATTTGCATTGGCCTGAAGGCTTTTAATGTGCTTATTGGACATTTGTATATCCTTTTTGGAAAAATGAATATTCAAATACTTTATCCATTTTTAATTGAGTTGTCTACTAATTCAGTTATTTATATATTCTGGATACAAGCCTTTCATCATATACATGATTTTCTTTTTTTAATATATTTTATTGTCAAATTGGAAAAATACATGATTTTGAAATATTTTCTCATTCTTGGGTTGTCTTTTCACTTTCCTGATAGCACTTTGCAGCATGAAAAGCTTTTAATTTTGATGAAGCCTAATTTATTTTTTTAATCACTTATACCTCTATCAATGTATCTGAGAATCCTTTCCCCAAGGCCACAGAAATTTACTATTTTCTTGTAAGAGTTCTAGAACTTTAGCTTTTGCATTTAAGTTATGATACATTTTGAGTTAATTTTTTGGGTATGATGTGAGCTAGGGGTTAATTGTATTCTTTTACTTGTGGATGTCCAGTTCTCCCAGCAACATTTGTTTAAAAGACTATTCTTTTCCCCCACTGAATTGTCTTGGCACTCTTGTCAAAAATCAATTGACCACAGAGGTCAAGATTTATTTCTGCACTCTCATATTATTCCATTAATCTATGTATCTATCCTTAAACTATAACAACACTGTCTTGATGACTTTGTATTAAGTTTTGGAATAAAGAAGTGAATCCACTAACTTCATTCAGCATCAACTTTGTTCATCTAATCAGTCCAAGACTGATTTGACTACTATGGGTCCCTTGAATTTCTGTTTAATTTTTTTTAATGTGTATTTATTTTTGAGAGACAGAGAGAGTGAGAGAGCATGAGAGGGGAAGGGCAGAGAGAGAGAGAGAGAGAGATACAGAATCCGAAGCAGGCTCCAGGTTCTGAGCGACATGTCAGCATAGAGCCCAACACGGGGCTCTAACTCACACATTATGAGATCATGACCTGAGCCGAAGTTACACTTAACCGACTGAGCCACCCAGGCGCCTCTTGAATTTGTTTGAATTTTAGAATCAGCTTATCTCAGCAAAAAAGGCATCTAGGATTTTTTTTAATAGATTCCATTAAATCTGTAGGTCAACTGGGGATTGTTGATATCTTAATAGTATTAAGTCTTCCAATCCACAGACATGGGATGTCTTTCCATTTATTTAGGACTCCTTTACTCCCTTCCAACAACTGTTCATAGTTAAGTGTAAAAGCTTCTGTTCAAACTTATTCCTATGTATTTTATTCTTTTTGATGCTATTGTAAATGGAATTGTTTCCTTCACTGTCAGTGTAGAGAAACACAATTAATTTTTCTATATTGGAATAGTGCAACCTTCCTCAACCCATTTATAATTCTAATCATTTTCTAATGGATTCCTTAGTATTTTCTTTATACAAAATGATGTCACCTATACATAGGGATCATTCTATTTCTTTCCAACCTGGATGCCTTTTATTCCTTTTTCTTTTGTCACTGCCCAGGCTACAGCCTCCGGTATTAAATAGAAGCGGTGAGAGCAAACATCCTTGTCATGTTCCTGATCTTAGAGTCAGTCTTTCATCATTAAATAGGATCTTAGCTATGGATTTTTCATAGATACACTTTAAGTCAAGATATTCCCTTGTATTTCTAGTTCATTGAATATTTTTATCATAAAAGTGTACTGGGTTTTGTTAATGTTTTTTCTGCATCTACTGATATGACTAGATGTTTTTAATTTTTGTTGTATTAATAATAGTTATTTCCAGATGTTAAACCAACCTTGAATTCATGGGATAAATCTCACAATGGCCTGATGCATAATCTTATTCTTGCTGGATTCAGCTGGCTAGTATTTGACTGAAGATTTTAGCTTCTATGCTCACAACGGATATTATACACAGTTTATTTATTCATCTGGTTTTGTTATCAGAGTAATCGTGACCTCAGAATGAACTGGAGAGTATTTCTTCCTCTAATTTTTTTTCCCAAAGAGTTTGTAAAGGATTAGAACTGATCTATTTAAGTTTTTGGTAGAATTCATCAGTGAAGCCACCTGGGCCAGGATTTGTTCTTGTGAGAAATTTTTAAATTACTAATACAGTCTCTTTGTTATAAGTCTATGCAGATTTTTTGTTTCTTCGTGAGTCATTTTCAGTTACTTGTGTCTTTCTACAAATTTCTCCATCTTATTTAAGTTACCTAATTTTTTTTTTAGGTAGGCTTCACACTCAGTGCAGAGTCCAACACAGGGCTTGAACTCACAACCCTGAAATCAAGATCAGAGCTGAGATCAAGAGTTGGACGCTTAACTGACTAAGCCACCCAGGTGCCCCATGTTCTCTAATCTCTGGCATACAGTTATGCATAGCATTCCATTATAATCCTTTTTATTTCTATAAAGGTAGTAATGTCCCTTCTTTCATTCCTGATTTTAATAATTTTGAGTCTTGTCTTTTTTTTTTTCTTGGTCAGCCTAGCTAAAAGTTTGTCAGTTTTGATGATCTTTTCAAAGAACCAATCATTCATCTAATCTTACTTTCTTCTTTCTGCTTGGTTTGGGTTTTGTTTGCTCTTCTTTTTCTAGATTCTTAAAGTGAAATATTAGGTTAATGATTTGAGATCTTCTTTACTTTTTTCTTTTTTTCTTTCTTTTTTTTAAGTAGGCTCCATGCCCAGCACAGAGCCCAACATGATGCCTGAATTCACAACCTGGAGGTCAAGACCTAAACTAAGATCAAGAGTCAGATGCTAACTAAATGAAGCACCTTGAGATCTTCTATCTTAACGTAGGTTATATGAATTAGACCCAGGCGATCTGTGGCTCCTCACTCATCCCCTGTCCTTGGAATATGGATTCCACTTGCCTTCTCTTCTCCCAGAAGCTGCCCCTAGGACACAGCCTTGAGAGTGATGTGGTGCTGAGACCGTCTGGACAGTAGATGTGACTGAACCTAGTTAAGGCCTCTATATAAACCTCTTAAGATTTCGCAAATAGGTATAAAGATCTATTAGTTCTTCAGTCGCCCAAGCCAAACCTCATATGTAAGTTATTTTGCTTATTAAACTTGCCCCCTACCAATCTGGAGTGGCCTGCCTCTTCGGTCAGTCTCTCCCTGCCCTCCAAATACAGGGCCCAGTTCAGATTACACCCAGGAAGCTCCCAAGGAGCTTACAAACCAACACCCTTGTGTCTTCTTCTTTGATCCAGCGGTTATTTAGGAGGGTGTCTAATTTTCATATATTTGTGAATTTTTCAAATTTCCTTCTGTTACTGATTTCTAATTTCATCCCAATATGACTGGAAAACACACTTTGTATGATCTCAATCCTTTGAAATTTATTGAGGCTTTTATGACCTAACATAGAGTCTACTGTGAAGAATGTTCCATGTGCCCTGGAGAAGAACGTACGTATTCTGCTCTTGCTGGGGGGAAGAGCCTGTAGAGGACTGCTAGGCCTGACCGGTTTACAGTGTCCATTGCTGATCATGTCTAGTTGTAGGTCTATTACTAGAAGTCGTATTCTGAAATCTACAACTTTTATAATTATCTATTTCTCCCCATGTATTTGGGGGCTCTGTTATTAGGTATAGCTATGTTTATAACTGACATATCTTGAGGGGCGCCTGGGTGGCTCAGTTGGATAAAGGTCCAACTCTTGATTTCAGCTCAGCTCATGATCCCATGGTGGTGAGATTGAGCCCCGAGTTGGGCTCCACACTAGGCATGGAGTCTGCTTAAGATTCTCTCTCCCTCTGCCCCACCCCTGCTCACTTGCTCACATTGTCTCTCTCTCTCTCTCTCTCAAATAAATAAATAAATAAATAAAGGATATATCTTATGAGACTGACCCTTTATCATTATAAAATGTTCTTCTAGGTCTCTAAATTTTTGTCTTAACATCTATTTTGTCTAATATCAGTATAGCCACGTCAGCTCTCTTCGGGTTACTACTTGCCAGGCACATTATTTTTCTTTCTTTTACTTGTTACCTTGCAACCTATAGTCTCCTTGCCTTTTAATTCAAGTGTTCAATCCACTGACATCTAAAATAATTCCCAATAAGGTAGAATTCATTATCTGCCATTTTGCTGTATTTTCTATATACCTGTGTTCTTGTATTCTTCCATTACTGTCTTCTTTTGTGTTAAACAGATATTTTTTTAGTGTACTACTTTAATTCTCTTGTTATTCTTTCACTGTATTTTTTTAGCTACTTTCTTAGTAGTTGCTTGGAGATTATAATTAACACCTCGACTTAAAACAATCCAAACTTAGTTGTAATAGTATACAGAAAATTTGCTCCAATATATATGCTCTGTTCTCTCCCCCATCCTTTGTACTATTATTGTCACAAATTACATCTTTATATGTTATAAGCCCAGCAGTACAGTTTTTTTTAAGTTTACTTATTTATCTTGAGAGAGAGCTAGTGAGAGGGGCAGAGAGAGAGAGGGAGAGGGAGAAAGAGAGGGAGAGAATCTCAAGCAGGCTCCGCAGTGTCAGCCCAGAGCCGACACAGAGCTCAAACCCACGAACCATGATATCATAAGTTGAGCCAAAACCAAAAGTTGGAGGCTCAACCAACTGAGCCACCCAGGCACCCCAGTACAGTTTTATTTAAACAGTATGTAAATTAAAATTGTTTAATGCAGTTGTCTTTTAAACCAGATAAAACACAAGTTATTTTAAAAAATTATGCTTTATATATACCTATGCAGTTGTCTTTACCGCTGCTCTTTATTTCTTCATGTACTCTACCATTTAGTGTCCTTCATTTCAACCTGAAGCACTCCCTTTAGTATTTACTGTAGGGCAGGTCTGCTAACTACAAACTCCCTCACTCCTGTTTATTTAATAATATCTTAATTTCTCCATTTTTGAAGGGTGCTTCTGCTGTATAAAGAGTTCTTGGTTGACAGTCTCTTTCTTTCAGCATTGTGTAGACGTCAGCCCACGGCCTTCTGGGCTCCATGGCTTTAGATGAGAAGTCAGCTGTTAATCTTGAGGATCTCTTGAAGATCTCAATTTCCTCACTGTTTTCCCGAGGTCTTAATCTTTCAACAGTCTGACTGTGACATGTCTAGGTATTGCTCTCCTTAAATTTATCCTATGGATATGCAGATTAGTGTTCGTCACTGAATTCGGGGAGTTTATGTCTTCAAAATAATCTTTGGGCATCCTTCTCCTACTCCTCTCGTTATGGGACTCCAATTATGGATATATCAGTATGCTAGATGATGTCCCACAGATCTCTGAGGCTCTATTCATTTTTTACTTTATTTCCTGATTCTCAGATTGGATCTATACTTACTGTGATATAGATCTTAATTTAATTATCTTAACAAATTTATTCTCAAATTCACCGATTCTTTTTTCTGCCAGCTCAAATCTGTTGTTAGGCCCCTCTAGTAAATTTTTCAATGTAGTTATCGTATTTTCAATTCCAAAATTTCTATTTGGCTTTTTTAAAAATAATTTCTACCTCTTCATTGATATGCTCTATTTGGTGAGATAAAATTATGGAAAATAATGAAGCTGAAAAAAAGAGGGAAAGGAAATTACTAGACCACAAGGGGAGAATTAGAAAACTAAGTGATTTCATAAAACAAAACAATATCCATATCATAGGAGTTCCAAAAGAAGAAGAGCAAGAGAAAGAGGCAGTAGGTTTATTCGAACAAATTATAGCTGAGAACTTCCCTAATCTGGGGAAGGAAACAGGCATCCAAGTCCAAGAGGCACAGAAAACTCCCTTCAAAATCAAAAACAGGTCAACACCATGACATACCATAGTGAAACTGGCAATACAAAGGTAAAGAGAAGATTCTGAAAGTACCTAGGGACAAATGCCTTAACCTACAAGGGCAGACACATAAGGGTAGTAGCAAACCTGTCCACTGAGCCTTGGCAGGCGAGATGGGAGTGGCAGGAAATATTCAATGTGCTGAATAGGAAAAATATGCAGCCAAGAATCTTTTATCGAGCAAGACTGCCATTGAGAATAGGAGAGATAAAGGCTTTCCCAGACAAACAAAACCTAAAGGAGTTCATCAACACTAAACTAGCCCTGTAAGAGATCCTAAGGGGGACTCTGAGTGGAAAGCAGCAAAGTCTACAAAGGACTAGAGGACATCACCACAAACATGAAATAATGGCACTAAATTATTATCTTTCAATAATCACTCTGAATGTAAATGGACTATATGCCCCCAATCAAAAGATATAGGGTATCAGAATAGATTAAAAGAATATATTAATTAAAAAAAAAAAACCACCATCCATCTACATGCTGCCTGCAAGAAACTCATTTTAGACTTGAGGACACCTGCAGATTGAAAGTGAAGGGATGGACAACTATCTATCATGGTAACAGATGTCAAAAGAAAGCCAGAAGAGCCACACTGACGTCAGACAAACTAGATTTTAAAACAAAGACTGTAACAAGAGATGAAGAAGGGCATTATATCATAATTAAAGAAGTCTATCCATTAAGAAGGTCTAACAATTGTAAATATTTATGCCCCCAAAGTGAAACACCCAAATATACAAATCAATTAATCACAAACATAGGAAACGTATTGATAATAATATCATAATTGTATGAGAATTCGATACTCCACTTACAGCAATGGACACAGATCATCTAGGCAGAAAATCAGCAAGGAAACAATAGCTCTGAATGACACATTGGACCCGATGGACGTAACAGATATATTTAGAACATTTCACCCTATTTTTAAAAAAAATTTTTTTTACATTTTTATTTATTTTTGAAAGACAGAGAGAGACAGAGCATGAACAGGGGAGGGACAGAGAGAGAAAGAGACACAATCGGAAGGAGGCTCCAGGCTCCGAGCTAGTGGTCAGCACAGAGCCCGACGCGGGGCTCGAACCCATGAACCGTGAGGTCATGACCTGAGCCAAAGTCGGACGCTTAACCAACTGAGCCACCCAGGCGCCCCTAGAACATTTCACCCTAACGTGGCAGAACACACATTCTTCTCAAGTGCACATGGAATATTCTCCAAAACAGATCACATACTAGGTCACAAAACACCCCTCAACAGGTACAAAAAGATTGAGATCATACCATGGATATTTTCAGATCACAATGCTGTGAAACTTGAAATCAACCGCAAGAAAAAATGTGGGAAACCCCCAAATACATGGGAGGTTAAAGAACATCGTACTTAAGAATGAATGGGTTGGGGTACCTGGGCAGCTCAGTTAGTTACGCATCCAACTCTTGATTTCAGCTCAGGTCACGATCTCATGGTTCGTGAGTTAGAGCCCCACACCGGGCTCTGTGCCGGCAGCATGGAGCCTGCTTGGAATCCTCTCTCTCCCTCTCCCTCTGTCCCTCCCCAGCTTGCACGTGCGCTCTCGCTCTCTCTCTCTCTTTCTCTCAAAATAAATAAATAAACTTAAAAAAAATAATAAATGGGTTAACCAGGAAATTAAAGAAGAAATAAAAAAAAATACATGGAAGCAAATCAAAATGAAAACACAACTGTCCAAACCCTTTGGGATGCAGCAAAGGCAGTCCTAAGGGGAAAATATATTTCCAATTCAGGCCTATCTCAAGAAGCAAGAAAGATACCAAATACACAACCTAATCTTACACCTAAAGGAGCTAGAAAAGCAGCAGCAAATAAAGCCAAAAGCCAGCAGAAGAAGGGAAATAATAAAGATTAGAGCAGAAATAAACAATATAGAATCCAAAAAAACAGAACAGAACAATGAAACTAAGAGCTGGTTTTTTGAAAGAATAAACAAAATTGATAACCCCTAGCCAGACTTATTAAAAAGGAGATAGAGGACCCAAATAGACAAAATCACAATGAAAGCGAGATCACAACCAACACCACAGAAATACAAACAATTATGTAAGAGAATACTATGAAAAATTATATGCCAACCAACTGGACAATCTGGAAGAAATGAACAAATTCCTAGACACTCACACACTACCAAAACTCAAATGGGAAGAAACAGAAAATGTGAACAGACCCATAACCAACAGGTAGGTTATCAACCTCCCAACAAATAGGAGTCCTAGGCCAGACGGCTTCCCAGGGGAATTCTACCAGACATTTAAAGCAAAGCTGGGACGCCTGGGTGGTTCAGTTGGTTGAGCGTCCGACTTCGGCTCAGGTCATGATTTCTCAGTTCATGAGTTCAGGCCCCACATCAGGCTCTGTGCTTACAGCTCAGAGCCTGGAGCCTGCTTTGGCTTCTGCGTCTCCCTCTCTCTCTGCCCATCCCCTGCTCACACTCTGTCTCACTCTCTCTCAAAAATACATAAACATTAAAAAAAATTTTAACAATAAGAAAAAACAAAGTTAATACCTATTCTTTTCAAACTGTTCCAAAAAATAGAAATGGAAGGAAAGCTTCCAAACTCATTCTATGAAGCCAACATTACCTTGATTCCAAAACCAAAGACCCCACTAAAAAGGACAATTACAGGCCAATATCCCTAATGAACCTGGATACAAAAATTTTCACCAAGATACTAGCAAATCAAATTCAACAGTACATTAAAAAAATTATTCACCATGATCAAGTGGGATTCATTCCTGGGCTGCAGGGCTGGTTCAATATTTGCAAATCAATCAACAGGATGCACCACATTAATAGAAGAAAGGATAAGAACCATATGATCCTGTCAATAGATGCAGAAAAAGCATTTGACAAAATACACCATCCTTTCTTGATAAAAACCCTCGAGAAAGTCGGGATAGAAGGAACATCATAACATCACAAAAGCCACTTATGAAAGCCCCACAGCTAATATCATCCTCAGTGGGGAAAAACTGAGAGCTTTCCCTCTAAGGTCAGGAACACGACAGGGATGTCCACTCTCACCACTGTTGTTCGACATAGTGTTGGAAGACCTAGCCTCAGCAATCAGACAAAAAGATGAAATAAAAGGCATCCAAATTGGCAAAGATAAAGTCAAACTTTCACTCTTCGCAGACAACATGATACTCTACGTGTAAAACCCAAAAGACTCCACCAAAAAAACTGCTAGAACTGATACATGAATTCAGAAAAGTCACAGGATATAAAATCAACATACAGAAATCAGTGGCATTTCTATACACCAATAATGAACCAACAGAAAAAGATATCAAGGAATCGATCCAATTTACCAAAAACCATAAAATACCTAGGGATAAACCTAACCAAAGAGGTTAAAGATCTGTATGCTGAAAACTATAGAAAGCTTATGAAAGAAACTGAAGAAGACACAAAGAAATGGAAAAACATTTCATCCTCATAGATTGGAAGAACAAATATTGTTAAAATGTCAATACTACCCAAAACAATCTACATATTCAAAGCGAGTCCAATCAAAATAGCACCAGCATTCTTCACAGAGCTAGAACAAACAATCCTAAAATTTGTATGAAACCGCAAAAGACTTCTTATAGCCAAAGTAATGTTGAAAAAGAAAACCAAAAATCACAATCCCAGACTCCAAGCTGTGTTACAAACCTGTAATCATCAAGACAGATGGTCCTGGCACAAAAACAGACACTCAGATCAATGGAACAGAATAGAGAACCCAGAAATGGACCCAAAAATATATGGCCAACTAATCTTTGACGAAGCAGGAAAGAATATCCAATGGAAAAAAGACAGTCTCTTCAGCAAATGGTGTTGGGAAAACTGGACAGCGACCTGCAGAAAAATGAAACTTACACTACACACAAAAATAAATTCAAAATGGGTGAAAGACCTAAATGTGAGACAGGAAACCATCAGAATCCTACAGAAGAAACCAGGCAGCAACCTTTTTGACCTGGGCTGCAGGTGTCATATGTAAAAGATGAATCACTGGGTTCTACTCCTGAGGCCAAGAATATACTGTATGTTAACTAACTTATATGTTAATATATATTACTAATATATTTATATTTTGGCAAGACTCCTATTTGCCCCCAACTGTGATATTAAACAATTGTCACTGGGGCCCCTGGGTGGCTCAGTCAGTTAAGCGTCTGACTTGGGCTCAGGTCATGATCTCACAGTTCGTGAGTTTGAGGCCCCGCATCGGGCTCTGTGCTGACAGCTCGGAGCCTGGAGCCTGCTTGGGATTCTGTGTCTCCCTCTCTCTCTGCCCCTCCCCTGCTTACAGTCAGTCTGTCTGTCTGTCTGTCTGTCTCTCTCTCTCTCTCTCAAAAATAAATAAACATTAAAAGTTTGAGTCTGGAGTAGCTCTTCGGAAAATTTAGGTATCCAAACTCCTCTGGATTGACTCACCATTACCAATAAGATCATCTACTGACTTCAGCACAAAGGTAAGTTTCCAGGGGGCACCCAGGGGGCTCAGTCAGTTAAGTGTTTGACTTTGGCTCAAGTTATGAACTCACAGTTCGCGAGTTCAAGCCCCATGTCGAGCTCTGCACTGACAGTGTGGAGCCTGCTTGGAATTCTCTCTCTCTCTGCCCCTCCCCACACATGCTAATGCACTCTCGCTCTCAAAATGAATAAAAGCTTTTTTAAAAAAATGAAAATACTAAAAGTCAAATTCTTACTTCCAAAGACATGATTAATCCAAAGCATTAAAAAATGGCCATTTAGATCATGAAGGTCTCTGTGTGTGTAATAGATAAAATCTATTTAAACTTATTTAAGAGGGAAGACCACAATTTGGGATGCTGGAAAGAGATGATCAAGTGGTAACCACTCAGCCTAACAGAGCAAGCTGGGACCCAGCTGCCTGCAGGAGGGAGAATTAGTAAAAAGCAAATCTCAGAGAACCTGAAAAGGCTTAGACAATAAAGGTGGACATCGGGAGGAGGGCTAAGTCTATCTAAGGAACAGCAGGCCCCCTCCAGCAGACCCTACGGCCAGGCAGTCTACTCTCGCAACCCCAGGAGACTAGAGGTTTCCTCCGGAAAAGCTGGAACACAGGCTCTAGGCCTGGTGACACCACTGAATGCTGAGATGAGGTGCCACACTAAGAAAAACACAACTGAGTGACAGACTCACAGACGGTGAGACACCCCCTTCCCAGAACAATGGCAGCTGGGCTTACAATACTCACCTCCCTCCCCAAGCAGGAGATGAGACTGAAAGGTTATTCTGGGAGAGACTGAAAAGCCAAATAACACGCAGGTTCCCCCAATGACAGAGACCCCACATCCGTCACTGTGCGAGGAGGCCTCCCACCAGAGCCCCGACCATGCTGGCCAATGCTGGCGCATGCGAGTGGATGGACTCCAACCAGCAGGCATCAGGAAGCTCTCACGGCACGAGCCAGACACCAAAACAAGCCACAGAAAAGGAACTCAGAGCAAAGAGGCTCTGAAAAGGAGGACACTCCAAAGCAACGTGTATTCTCACACAGAGAAAACACAGCTTTAAGAACCGGATGACACCGAAAAAGGAGCACTCAGACAAGAAGAAGGTCTCAAATTATAAACCTACTCCAGAAATAAAAGAATTCAAAAGGGCTAAAGGACAAAGTTGAAAGTCTTGGAAAATAGAACACCACAAAGACCAAGAAATGGAAACAAGCGATAAAAAGGTAAGAAAATATAAGCCAAGAGGTCCAGATTTCACCTCTTATTAGAGGATCATTCAAAAAGGAGAAAGCGAAAGGAAATCACCAAAGAAACAAAACAAGAACATGTCCCAAAATGGACATTCAGATTGAATCACGTCACCAAATGCCACATGTGGGCACAGCATCTTAAAATTTCAAATGACTAGAGGGACACCTGGGTGGCTCAATCAGGTAAGCATTTGACTCTTGATCTCCGGTCTTGATCTGAGGGTGGTGAGTTCAAGCCCCACAGTGGGCTCCCATTGGGTGTGGAGCCTACTTAAAAAAAAAAAAAATTAACTTTCAGACCACTAGAAACTAAGAATAGAGCCTTGCCTTCAAAATTGAGGAAAAGTTAATTTTAGCTAGAATTCTACCAGAGCCAAATTCTCAATTAAGTACAAAGGTAAAAAATATACTTTTTTTCAAAAAATGCAGTATCTCGACAGAATTTCACCCACTGTGCACCCCTACCGAGTGCAAGTCAGCACAAGCCCGGAGCACACACACGGAGACTCCAAAGAACCGAGGTCCAGCCAGAGACAAGACCCTCCGGACTGTGGTGAAGGGAAGTCCCGGGAGGGCGGCACGGGCATCAACAATCCGTCCAGACCACAGCAGAGCTGACCACTCCAGGAAGGACATCCTCACCATGGAAAGAAGGGGCTGACAGGCTACCTGCTGTGTCCAACCACACGAAGGCGGATCTCGCAGTCATATCCAGAAGCTTAGGCCTGAAAAGCAACAGGTGCATTAAAAAGAACAAAAGTATGGGGACACCTGGCGGGCTCGGTCACTGGAGCATGTGACTATTGATCTCAGGGTTGTGAGTTCAAGCCCCACACTGGGCATAGAGATTACTTAAAAATAATACCTTGGGGCCCCTGGATGGCTAAGTCAGTTGAACGTATGATTCCTGATTTTGGCTCATGATCCCAGGATTGTGGTATCTATCTCTGCATCGGGCTCCGAGCTCAGCATGAAGCCTGCTTTATATTCATTCTCTCTCTCTCTCTCTCTCTCTCTCTCTAGAGACTCCCTCAAATAAATAAATAAATGAATGAATGAATGAATGAATGAAATATATTTTAAAATACAAAAGGATAAAAACAATAGTTAACACCAAAGACGTTAAAAGCTGAACTATCAGGGGGCACCTGGGTGGCTCAGTCAGTTAAGCATCCAACTTTGGCTCAGGTCAGGATCTCAAGGTTCCTAAGGACCTCGACTAGGATCCTCTGTCCTCCCCCTCTCTCTCTCAAAAGTAAACATTTTTTTGAAAATAAAAATAAAAAGTTGAACTATCGGGGCACCTGGGTGGCTCAGTTGGTTAAGCTTCTGACTTCAGCTCAGGTCATGATCTCACTGCTTGTGAGTTTAAGCCCCACATCAGGCTCTGTGCTGACAAGCTCGGAGCCTGGAGCCTGCTTCGGATTCTGTGTCTCCCTCTCTCTCTCTGCCCCTCCCCTACTCCCGTGCGCTCGCGCGCGCGCTCTCTCTCTCTCTCTCAAAAGTAAAAATAAACATTTGAAAACGATAAAAAAAAAAAACAATCAAGGGCGAGACTAGACCAAAAAAATAAGAAAAATGCACACAGCTGGGAAGACCTGTCCAATTACTAGAACACTGCCCCTCCCCCCACCAGGCCAGCATCGCCACCGCTGGTGATGAGTGTCCGTGCACATGACCCCCACGCAACCCTCTGGCTTCGGCCTCAGCTCCTGGGACGATCGGGTCCCCACCACAGCCATCCCCCCAGTACCCACCGCGCCCATGCTCCACTGCAGGAGTCCTACCGGCCCCAATCTTTCAGCTCACCCAATCAGGTAAGCGAATTCTGACACCCGTTAGCCACCCCAATCCCGGGACCTCTGACTGCGGTCTTTCTCTCCGCTTCCTCACCCTCCCCTCCTCTTGGCCAGCGTCAACTCCATCGCATAAACTAAGCCCTGACTCTCCTTCTCCATCCGTGCACGTGCCTGGGAAACCCCTCCCTGCTGAATCCAACTCTCGGCCAACGGGTACCAGGGTCTGGAGAGCCGAGTGTGCCTGGGGAAACTACACATGCAATCGCTGGGCTGGCCTCACGTGCGAAGCCCAGGGAGGCCCTACCATCCCTCCTCAACACCTTCACCTCCACCCCCCACGCCCCTCCCTCCTCTGACAGTGCTCAGGCTGTCACTGGCACCACCTCCCCCTGCACCTTCACTTTTCTTCACCCCACCACCTTCTCCCTAGCCCTTCTTTCTCTTTCTGGCAGCCTGCAAACATGCGCTACCTCCCCCACCAGCCAGGAATCCTCACCTTCTTCATCTGGTTCACAGCCTGCTTCCCCCCATCCCCGCTTCTCAACATCACAGTAATTCTTCCCAAATGTAACTCCCTTCTCTGCTCACCCCCCACCGGCTACACCTGTCACTCAGGAGGAAAGCCAGACTTCTCAGAAGAACCTAGGAGCCCCCCATCACCTGCCTGCCCCCACCCCGCCCCTAACTCCGCAGCCCCAGGCTCTCTCTGCAACCATACTCCAGCCACACTGTCCAGCAGCACTGCAGGGCAGGCCTGACCCCCCAGCTGCACTATCTAGATTGCAATCCCCTCTTCCTGCTTTACTTCCCCTAATACAGTATGTAATACACTAGATAACGTTCTTATCTTACGTCGACTTCACTAGAACGTAAGCCACATGAAGGTATTCTTGTCTGTTTTGTCCACCATGCAAAACTGGCACTCAGTGAATTTGATGAACAAATGAATTAAACTTAAAAAAAAAAAAAAAAACTCTTTCTTTTTCTTTATCCCACTATGACAAGCAGAATACTCCCGCAAAGATGCCCACACCCTAATACCAGGACCTTATAAGATATCTTCCACAGCAAAAGGAACTGTGCAGATGTAATTAAGATAGGGGAATTATCCTGGACCATGCAGACGGGCCCAGTATAATCACATGAGCCCTTGAAAGCAAAGAACTCTGTCTGGAGGCAGGAGACGGGCTGACAAAGTCGGGAAAATTCTATCTTGAGAGGGATTTGCTGGAGGGGCCTCATAGGAAGCAGGAGAAGGAACGTGAGCAGGCTCTAGGAGGTGAAACCAGCAAGGAAGGGGGACCTCAGCCCCACACCAGCCTCACCCCCAGAGTCTCCAGAAGGGATCAGCTCTGCTGACACCTTTATTTCAACCTGGTGAGACTCTAGGCAGAGGACCCTGCTGCGCCAGGCTGTGCACAGCTCCTGACCGACAGAGCGCGAACAGTACAGGAGTGCTGTGTTAATGTGTCACAGCAACAACAGGAAGCTGACACGCCCTCTACGCTCCGCAGTCACCATCTCCCCTCTCTCCTCTTTACACCAAAACTCCTCAAAAGGGGTGAGACTCACATTTCCCAATTATTCTCCCTTAAACTACCCCATCGGATTCACCTCTGCTCAGTCCACTCGAGTGACCTACCACCGTGCTCCCTCCTAACCGGCCCGTGCTCCTCCCACCTGGACATGTCTCTCCCTGGCCACTTAGGTCTGCGAGCCTGGAGCTCTGACCACCTTCCTGGTGAGCTGGTCCAGCACCGTGGCTCAGAGAGAAGACTTCGAACCAGGCGGCCTGGGTCTGAAATCCTGTTCTACCACTCTCTAGGCAGTCATGTGGCCTCGGGCTCAGGGTCTCACTTCCCTCCTCATCTATAAAACAGGACGATCACAGTACCTACTGTCAAGTTTCATCACGAATAGCAGATGTCTAAATGAAGGTTACATGCCTGGAAGCATGCCGGGCACACAGAAAAGCTATAGGAGAGCTAGGTTTTGATAATTTTTCACTCACTTCTTCGGTGAGCTGACTCCCTGTTTCATGGCTCTAAACAACATCTAGAAGTAATGTCCGCATATGTTTGTTTACCTCTTGCCCAGACCTCTTCTCTGCATTCCAGTCTTGGATATCCAACTGCATACTCAACATCTCTCCCCAAAACCTAATGGTGATAAACAGGGACATGATTTACCTTCTCACATCAAACAACTAAAAACCTAGATGAAATACATGAAACCATAGTTTTCAGAAACTGGACAACAGGCCATGGAAGACCGTGATCACTGAAACAGGAAATGGATGAGCTGAGCCTTACAATGGCTCCGGCTCACTGCCTGGAGAGGGCAGATCTCCCTCAAGTGAGGGGACGGAGGAGGCCAGAATGTGCGAGCAGGGCTGCAGAGGGGTCCTCGAATCTCCGCCTCATCCCTCAACTGCCCAGGCACGACAGCAAGCTCCTGAGGCTGTGGAAAGAGCTGCTGGAAAGCAGCTGGAGGGTAAGCCATGGATGCCAGCACAGGCCCAGCAAGCCGGGGGGAACCTCATAAAACCCCAGGCATCAAGCAGAGCTCTGAGAAGGAGCACTACCCCTCAAGAATGGGGTGAAATCAGCCCCAGACTAAAGGCTGCTCCAGCCCCTCCCTGTAAGACCGAACGGTGTCCGAGGAGCTGAGCCCCATCCCAGGGAAAAGCTCAAGGATATTTAAAGAAATACGGTAATGCTCAGGGCAAGGTGAAATTCATGATGTCTGGCATCCAATAAAAAATTACAGGCATGCAGGGGCACCTGGGTGGCTCAGTCAGTTAAGCATCCGACTTCAGCTTAGGTCATGATCTCAGGGTGCGTGGGTTCATACCCCGCGACAGGCTCTGTGCTGACAGAGTGAAGCCTGCTTCCGATTCCGTGTCTCCCTCTCTCTCTCTGCCCCTCCCCTGCTCATGCTCTCTCTCAAAAATTAATAAATGTTCAAAAAAATTGTTTTTAAATTACAGGCATGCAAAGAAACAGAAAAATACAACCCATAATGGGGGTGCGGGGGGATCTATCAATAAAAACAGATCCAGAAATGACATATGATTAAGGGGAAAAACAAACAACAAGAAATGACAGAAGATAGAATCAGGAGACAATGACATTAAAACAGCCCTCATGACTACACTCCATCTGCTCACGGCGCTGGAGGGCATCCTAAGCATGTTAACAGGCAAAGATGACATATGAAAGACATGAACCGAAGTTCAACACATGAGCCCTGCAAGGTCTGCGAGGGAAAACGTGCCAGATGACTAACAGGAGCGCAGACCCCGCAGATTAGTGCGCCTGAAGACACAGCACAGAAACGATCCAAAATGAAACAGAGAAAAGCAGACTGAAACCCACGTGCTGAGAGAGATCCCTGAGCCGTGGGGCAACCTCGAGTGGCCTAATACACGTGTACCTGGAGTGCCCAAAGGCAGGATGGGGACAAAGTATTTGAAGAAATAATGGCCAAATTTTTCAAATCTGATGAAACTACAAACCCACTGATCTCAGAAGCTCAAACCCCAAGCACAAGAAACAAGAAGAAAATTACAAGGCACATAACAAAACTGACTAAAACCAGTGAACGTACATTAAAAGCAGCCAGAGGAAAAAGCCACATCACACACGGATGACCAGTGACAAACGCGGGAGCAGACTTACCTCTGGAAACAGTGCAAGCCTGAGACACAGCAGCGCGCTACACACCGCGGACTAGAGCACACACCGTGTGGTCTCCGGGTGGCACAACCCAGCATCACCTTCCATGGTTAATACCACAACCGCCCAAACCGTCTCCCACTTCAGCCCTTGTCCCCACTGTTCACTCTCAGGACAGAAGCAAAATGATCTTATTAAAAGCAAAAGTGGGGCACGTGGGGGGCTCAGTCGGTAAGGCGTCCGACTTCGGCTCAGGTCATGATCTCACAGTTTGTGGGTTCAGGCCCTGCGTCAGGCCCTGTGCTGACAGCTCACAGTCTGCGGCCTGTCTTCGGATTCTGTGTGTCCCTCTCTCTCTGTCCCTCCCCACACTCGCACTCTGTCTCTCTCTCTCTCTCTCAAAAATAAACATTGGGGTGCCTGGGTGGCTCAGTCGGTTAAACGCCGACTTTGGGTCAGGTCATGATCTCTCAGTCCATGAGTTCAAGCCCCATATCAGGCTCTGTGCTCGTGGCTCGGGGCCTGGAGCCTGCTTCAGATTCTGTGTTTTTCTCTCTGCCTCTCTCGCACTCAGACTCTGTTTCTCTCTCTCTCAAAAATAAAAAATAAATAAACAAACAAACAAACGTTAAAAACAAATTAAAAGCAAAAGTAATTTGGGTTAGATCATGTGTGCTGAAAACTTCCGAGGAACTCCTGTAAGGCCTCCGCTCCTGCGGTGCACGCTCACCGAGGGCCTGGGCACCTCCACCTGCAGAACACACTTCCGCATCTCCTTCAAGCTTCCTTAAAATACACCTTCTCCAGGCTACCTGACCTGACCTGACCACATTCTTTGAAGCTGAGAACCCTCCACACTCTCTGTTCCTCTTCCCTACTTTATTTTTCTCCACAACAAAGCAACAAAAAGGTGAATGAAGATAAATAGACACATGTTTTTCTCATTTATTTTGTCTGTCTATTCTCACAAGAATTTAAGTTCTGGAAGTACAGGAATTTTGTCCGTTTGGTTAACCACCGAATCCTGGTGCCTAGGCTAGAATAACGCCTGGCACATGGCAGGCACTCAGGAGATTTCTTGGGGGCTCCTGGTTGCCTCAGCCAGTCAAGCGTCCAACTCCTGGTTTGGGGGCAGGTCATGAACTGACAGTTCGTGGGATCGAGCCCCACATCAGCACACAGCCTGCTTGCGATTCTCTCTCTCCCTCTCCCTGCACCTCCCAACTCGTGCTCATTCGCCATCTCTCAAAATAAATAAATAAACTTAAAAAAATAGATTTCTTGAATGAATAAATGAACGGTACGATTCTATCAGAAAAAAGAATCCAGAAAAATATATCGATTTTGAAATATATAGCTTCAAAATACATTTCACTCGTGGGGCTGCACCAAACGTACAGCAAAACAATAAGAACATTATATGAAGAACTACGTTTTCTTGGCTACTTAATATTACACAGATTTAAATTAGATCCACAGCAAATGCTACATTAGAGACTACACACCAGACGTCAGCACCCAGCAGAGGAGCATCTCCTGTCCCTCTGTGACCAGCATCCGTGCAAGGGGCCCACATCTCCACCCTGTGGATGACAATCTCAAAAAGGCCAGGCCTCAGGAACTGAACAACTCGGCACAAACAGACCCTCAGACCATCACCTTCCCACCTCCCTCTTCCTCCGTATTCTCGGCACTTGGGAAAGCCGATGTTATGCAAGGACAGCTCAAATTGTGGCTAAAGAGTAAGGCAACAAAGGGGCCCCTGGGGGGCTCACTCAGTTGACTGTCCAACTTTGACTCAGGTCATGATCTCGCGGTTTGTGAGTTCGAGCCCCACATTAGGCTCGCTGCTGTCAGCGTGTCAGCACAGAGCCCACTTCGGATCCTCTGTCCCCCTCTCTCTGCCCCTCTCCCACTTGCGCTCTCCCAAAAGTAAATAAATATTTTTTAAGTTCAAAAAAAAAAAGAAGGCTGCACCAAAGTTTAAAAAGAATAACTGAGCAGAAGCTGCAAGCTAAAAGTAACTGAGTTTGTGAGGAACCAGTCCTATAGAAGGAAGATTCATTGAAGACTACTTGTAGACGGAGGCAGACCCCAGCATAATTCATTATAAACTCAACCACAGAAGACTCTGACCCTCATGGGAACAAGGTTCAAAATCAGATTCTGATTCGGTCACGCTGTACCTGACATAAAGAAAAACAAGCTACCGGGCATCTGGGTGGCTCAGCCGGCTAAGCGTCCGACTCTGGCTCAGATTATGATCTCAAGGTTCATGGGTTCGAGCCCCAAGTAGGGCTCTCTGCTGACAGCTCAGAGCCCGGAGCCTGCTTGGAATTCTGTGTCTCCCCCTCTCTCTGCCCCTCCCCCACTCACGCTCTGTCTCTCTCAAAAACTGAACATTAAATTAATTAATTAATTAAGCATAAGAGGAGCACCTGGGGGGCTCAGTCGGTTGATCTTGGCTCAGGTAATGATCTCACAGTTCGTGCAATCGAGCCTCGCATCGAGCTCCACACTGACAGTGTGGTGCCTGCTTGGGATTCTCTCTCTCCTTCTCTCTCTCTCTGTCTCTCCTCCACTCTCCCATGTGCACACCCACCTGTGCTCTTTCTTCCCTCGAAATAAATAAATAAACATTTTTTTAAAGGCAAACACAAACCCCAGTATGGCTGCCACCCTAAGGCTTAGCTCCAGGTGCACAAATAACCCTCATTACAGTCCTGAGTTGCCACCAGAAGGGATTTCAAAGGAAGAAAAACGCCTTACCATGCAGAACAAAAACCAGGCAACCCCACTTAGATGCTGGTCTCCACACTTTTAAGCAATTCTGTAAGACAGACACCAGATCCTGGGGTCGATGAGAAGGCAAACGGGAAACATCTTGAATACAAGCAATACACAAAACCACCGCAGCTCTCCCTGGGTTTAAATTGGGAGTAAAAATGAAGACTCCAGACTCTACAAGGAGACAATTTGCAAAGGTGAGAAGTCAAAGGGTACAGTATCAGGGTCTGACCCAAACCACTGGCCAGAAATGTTTTCTCCTAAATGAACATAGCCAGCAGTGCGTCACTCAACTCCCCGTTTCCTGAGGAACAGAGAGCTGAGGGAACGATGTGGGGCCAGAACCTAGCAAGGAAAGTGGCTCTCAGCCTCGCTGCAAAGACCTTCCTCTCCTTGTGGGGCTCAGAGCAGCTGCGGGCTGCCCTTCTGCTGCACCCCCACTAACACAGACAACAAACCAAGGGCCAGACCACAGGCCCCATCCCCACACGCTGTGTGCCTCTCACCTGCCCCCTGGTGGCTCTCCACTCCCGCCAAAATCTGTCTGACTCCACACTCCACACTCTCCCTACTGGGTGATTGCGGGGCCCCAGGCCTAACCCTCTTTGGCAGTAACACTGAAGGAAAAAGAATGAAGAGTGGCAGGAAGTGATGTGAGAAGGTAGGCAAGGCCAAGAGTGTCACCACAAGTTTAAATCGTATCTTCTGGGCAATCGCAACACTTTGGGCAAGGCTAGGACTCGCCTCCCCCTTGCTAGCACCGTGCATCCACGCATCTGGCCATCCCCAACTCAGTTGCCAGGGCACTATTTTCAAACAGGCCACCTCCTCCCTGCAGGCTACTGATTCCAGACATCGCGGTGGAGCCTGCACAGCCCTCTCTACCACAGAGTGCCAGAGCTCACCTTATCGCTCGGCCTCAGCTCCCAGCTCTCGGTGGGAACCCCCACTTGAACCCACCCACCCTGAAACTCTCATAATCAACTGACACATACAACTTTTCACGACATTTCAACCATGCCAACTTCATCCCCAAGTCGGTTATCTTGAAAAAGGCCAATGGGAGAATCAGTAAATACAGTTTTATTGTCTCAGCCTTAGACATTACATGGCCCAATAAGAATAGCTCACTTCCATTTTCTTAAAGGTACCGCTCCCTTTGCTAAGCCGAGAGCAGAGCTGTTCGATCTACTTCACACTGCCCTGGAAGCTGACGAAACCCATCAGCTTTCTAACTCCCACGGTTGTGGTTTCCATATCAAACCTGACCAAAATGTGCTGACCAAAATGAAGGGGCAGGACAGGAGGGTGCCTGTCCTGCATATCTGTCCTCCGTTCATTTCACACTCCGCGTCCAGGCAGGGAGTGGACTAGACGCGCTCTAACCAAAAAAAGAATGCTCGACAAGGCCACAGGCAAACATGAAACATTCCAAAGTCTGATTTAGAACGACCTTTTCTCGATGTCTGAGCACCTGGTGCTCCTCTACTATTCCCTCGGTCCCCTAGGACCTCTCCGCCTTGCTTTCAGGGCAAGGACTCATCTTGTCCACCTGACAACCTCTTACCCTCCTCATTCTACATTCAGGAGCCCAGAACATAGGAGGTACTCAATAAAGACGAATGCACTGGTGAGAACACACCTCCCTATTTGTCTGCAAACTCTTTAGGGGGACAGGGACCACATGTTCTACTTCTCTGAACCCCACAAATTTCACAGATCAGATGTCATCCCTTACGCAAAACCTGAGGCCTGATTTGTCCCAAAATCCAGAACTGCTCAGACTTTGGGAGGAAGCACAGCACATGGCCATTGTGTCCTGAAAGCACATACTTGGGAACACTCACTCACACAGCAGGGAGACCACACACAGCTTCACGGCTGTGCAAGGCCAGGGTTTTGGCCAAATGAGTTCAGTAAAGACTTACAAAAAAAGACTTTTAGTTCTGGGAGTCTTTGAAGTTTTGAAAGCTGAGCTAAGGGACGCCAGCCTCATGCCCAAGAACCTGCAAAGCAGACCCATGAAATTCTGAGGCCCCAGAGCCCTGCCCACTCAGAAGCTCACACCAGGGAGTCACACTCTGTCCGTGTTAGTGTGAAACAGCGCTTCCTACGTCACACGGGAATCCTCCCCTCTGATCTGACTCTATTTGATTTTTTAAAAGCCAAGGAAATGTTATTTAGTCCCACAAAGACAGCCTTTCCAATAACCTGGAACTACAAAATCCTGACACATAGTGTCACCAAAACAACAGAGTGAAACTCACCTTAGGAGGAGAGAGAAGTAAGGCTAAGCATCTGGCACGAGAACACACGTATCACCAGGACGTTTCAATCTGTCGTAACAGAAACAGAGTGACCCCCACTTCAGAGGGGCCAGAGGGGGACAGGAGGAATACACAGGCATTTCCTCGAAGCAATAACCACCAACCTTGGCAGAAAAATCCAACCTGGATCAAAGACTTCCTTCCTCCTCCAGCATGGTGGTTCGCCCTCCCTTCACCCTCTGTCACACACTTCCTAAATCAGTTTCTAAATTAGATAAATTATGCATAAGAGTGAGAAAGAAAATATGCAAGAAGAGCATTCTTTTTCAAAAAGTCAGCATTTTTTAAATGTCCAGTCAAGACTAATATGAACCTTAAGTTTTTTTAAGAATTTTAAAAGTTAAAAAGCAGACTGACAAACTCTCGTTCTGATCTTTATTATTACTCAGGAAAATCAAATACCAACTTTACGTTTAATTTCCTACACAGATGCATAAGCTGAATTTAATGTTTTACGTTCAGTTTCTCCACATCCAATTTATGACTCATAACAAGTGGAATTTTATGAACAAATAAATGTTTTAAACTTTAGTCATGTTAGAACATAACTCAAAGGGGTGCCCAATTTCAACAAAGTTAACAGAAATGTAAAGGACAAAGTTCTGTGACCAACACGACGAGCAGAGCACTAACTCCTCTCCTGCCGGTTTATCACTGCACCTGCAGCAAAACTGCACGCGTTCTCCAAGAACATGGGAAATGTGTTTTTTGCCAAATAGCTAATTACATCTCTTCACTTGTTGCCCTTCATTTGCGTGAGTGCCTGGAGGGATTAAATAAAACGCCTGCAAGCACGATGGAAGTGTCTTAATTCATCTGCACAGCCCCAGCCCCCGCCACCTCCTGCATGGAGGAATAAATGCCAATTTCCTGCCCACTGGCAACGTGACTGGTCTCAAAAGAATAAAGACCTATCACTTCTCTTTCACTGCAGTCTTGCTTATTTTTTTAATTTATTTTTGATGGTTTTTTAATTCATTTTTGAGACAGAGAGAAAGCACGAGCTGGAGAGGGGCAGAGAGAGGGAGACAGGAACCAAAGCGGGCTCCGCACAGACAGCAGAAAACCCCACGTGGGACTCGAACCCACGAGCCATGAGATCACGATCTGAGCCGAAGTCGGACGCTTAGCCGACTGAGCCACCCAGGCGCCTCTCAGTCTTGATTATTTTGCAGTCAGTTAGGAGTCTGTCAACATTCTCAGCAGTGTTTCACATTCTCAACACTGTTCTCATGTTGACATGCCAATGGTAATGCATAAAGACATGCATTAACTCATATATGTCTGTCCAATGACACATCACGCACGTGAAAGTAAACAGAAGTTCCAAAGTAACCGAATAGCAAGTAACTATGATCTTCCCAATTTCAGCAGTGCTCTCCTTTTCTTTACACCCACCACGTGAATGTGTTATCAGTCAGTGCAACAGCTTGGACCTCAAGGGGAGTGTACTGAGTGGGAAAAGCCAATCCACCGGTCACATACCACACAATTCCATTCATGCCTTTGAGATGCTATGTAGGGACAGAACAGACCAGCAGTTGGGGGAAGGGGGGGTATGCTGGCTAAAGGGGTGACGCAAGGGGGCTTTGTGAGGCTGGAGCAGCTCTATATCTTGATTAAGGTGGGAGTTACACGAAGCTACATGTGACAAAAGTACAAAGACCTACACACACACACACACACACCAGTGTAGGTAAAACTGATAAAATGGGACTACGCCCTTTGGAATGTACCAATGTCAGTTTCCTGGTGTTGAAATTGTACTGTTATGCCAGAAATCCCCCTTCAAAGAGGTGGGGTAAAGGGTGCTGGGACCTCCCTGTCCATTTCTTTGCAACTTCCTACAAATCTATTTTTATTTCAAGATAAAGAATTACTTAAGAATTGGGACTAAATAAAAGGATGAGAATTTTTCTTTTTAATATTTTTCATGTTTTATTTATTTTTGAGAGAGCGAGAGCGCACGAGTAGGGTAGAGGCAGAGACACAGGGAGACACAAAACCCAAAGCAGACTCCAGGCTGCTGTCAGCACAGAGCCCGACGCACAGCTTGAAACCCAAGAGCCACGAGATCATGACCTGAGCCGAAGTCGGACGCTTAACTGACTGAGCCACCTAGGCGTCCGTAGAATTTTTCAATACCAAGTTAAGAACAGAAAAAGGGGGCGCCTGGGTGCCGGGTGGCTCAGTCGGTTGAGCGTCTGACTTCGGCTCAGGTCATGATCTCACGGTTCGTGGGTTCGAGCCCCGTGTCGGGCTCTGGGCTGACAGCTCAGAGCCCGTAGTTGCTTCAGATTCTGTGTCTCCCTCTCTCTCTGTCCCTCCCCCCCACTCACGCTCGGTCTCTCAAAAATAAATAAATGTAAAAAAAAAAAAAAAAAAAGAACAGAAAGAAACAACTCCTAACTCCCACACACTGAACTCACATTAGCCAAATTCAGTGCCCCTGGGCTGAAGTTCATCAAAAAGAATCCAGTTAATTTTACAAGGCACCAAATTAGTTTGCTACCTGAGCCACAAAAGCCACTGGCTTGAGGAACACAGCATGACAAGAGCGCTTTTCAAATCCTGGAGTATGTTCACTGCCGCCTATGCTGAGAGGAGAAATGTTCCCAGCCAGTCGCCTGAAGCGAATAGCTTACATAAGGTGCCGGCAGATGCAGACCCCACTCTTGAACGTCTTAAAGGGGGAAATGTAAGAAACGAGTTCAGAAAGGTAAAAGGGAGCTGCAATTTTAGAGCGGAAACAGACTTTCGGGGCACTCCTGCTCAAAAAATCAACCCCTCTGTCAGCTGAGACACCTGAAGCTCAGGGACCACGCGGGCTTGGGTCGGGGCCCCGGTGAGAGGCAGGCTGAGCCCAGGCCCCTGTCGCCAGCTCAGTGCCCTCTCTGCAGGGCCTGGCTACATCCACCGCAACTCACAACAGGCAAACGGCAAGCACACGATCAGAGGTGGGCAGGGAGCCCGCCCCCTGCCCACAGGGCTAAGCTCGCACCGGTCCGGGCCAGAGTCGGCCCTCCAATCCCATCCCGGCCCCCAGCCCACTCGCCTTCAGAGCGTTAATGCCCTGCTGCTCCCCGCACAACTCGGCCCTCTGCCTGCAGTGTCCCTTAGACAGATCGGCGCAAGAACCACCTTCCAGCACCGTCCTCTCTGGCTCACTGACTCCCCACTGACTTGGCACCTGCCTGCTGCGGGCGCCGTCCGCACCACGTGGGGGGGGGGGGACCACACACCGCCAACGCCGCCCCGAAGGCGAGGCCCAGCACCACGACCGACGGAAGACGGTAGCGGCACAGGGAGGCTGGAAAGGCGCTTCTGAGGAAGGGGCGCTGAACAGAGAGCTGGCCCCAGGAAGGACCAGGCCCCGCCTCCGCTTACGGAAGACTTCGGGGGACTCTCTGGTCTGCACAGTGGCCCTCAGCCAGAGCAAACGCCCCCCACGGGGCAACGTCTGCACATATTTCTGGTTGTCGCAACTGGGGCACCTAGTTGTAGAGAGGCCAGGCCGCCACCCGTGGACAGTTCTGCAGCGCACGCGCAGCCCCAATGTCAACAGCGTGGCGGTGGACAAAGTCGGTCAACAGGCACGGCTGAGAGGCAGGCCTGGCAGGGAACAGGCCGGCCAGGACAAGGGGCTTCAAACTCAACGTCGCTCCCGCCCGATGCACTTTCCTACCGAAATGCAAGGACTGACAGGTCGCCGGCCCAAGGCGGCTAAGGCTTCGGCCCAGGTCCCCCCGCAGCAGCGCTCGCTCGGCTTGACGGATGCGTCTGATTAAGAGCGTTACCGCCTTGGAAGCCACATTAAATACCGAAGGAAAAAAATACTGCCTGCTTGTAAAAGCGCCAGTCTGAGAGTGCGTTACCCCACCGATCCTGCAAGGTAAGCGGAGGAGCAGAAGATCCAACCTTCCACGCTGGGGGGGGGGGGGCGCCCGGACCCCGGTCTAAGGGGTGAGGGGTCAAGGGAAGGTTCAACACAATAGCATTTACCGTCACACATTCTTCAAAATATACATTAAGCCCAAGGCACTAAAAATCAGTCCATATCCGGTGGATAACAAAAACAATAACACACCGGACAGGAAACTGGTTTTGTGTTTATTTTCCTTAATCGAATCAGGGAGACGTTCTCCGAACAACGGCAGCTCCTCTACACACCTAAACCAAACGTGCTGCTGGGCCCCCGGGGCACCCCTGGTGTGGGCTTCTTCCCCTCGGGGGCGGGCACGCGTGTCCCCGAGAACGGGGACAGCAGCCAGAGCAGTCTCCCTGGAGCCGTCCCACCCTCGACCGCCCCGGTGCCTGGACTCCCCCGGGGAATGAGTCATTTTTAATCGGGGCGCAATAAGCTGCCGGAACCCGGGCAGAGCGGCTTCCAGGCGTCGCTCTCCCTGCTCCCCAAGTGAAAATCCAGGCTATTTTGGAAGACGCTGGGTTAAATGCTCCATTACTAGAAAGACGGAGCAGATTGCTCGAGATGACATCATGCCGGGGGGGGGGGTCTCCGCCGGAACCGGGTCGAAGATACCACAGCCCCCCACGGGGCTGGAGAACACCGCCCCGCACCCCTGCCCCAGCCGCCCCGCGACCCGCAGCCCCCGCACTCCAGTCTGACCCCTGCGCCCTCCTCACCCGCCCTCTAGGTCCGCACGCACAGCCTGCGCCCCTTGACCCCTGCCATCTGGGTCCGCACGCAGCCCAATCCCCGCCTGCGTCCCCGGACCCCCGCCCCGCCCCGCGCCCCCTGACCCCTGCCTTCGGGGTCGGCACCCAGACTCCCGCCCCACCCCAGGGGGGGCGCTCCCGGATCCCCGCGCTCCAGGTCCTCACCCGGGACCCCGCCCCGCGCCCCCTGACCCCTGCCCTCTGGGTCTACACCCAGACCCCCGGCCCGCACCCCCGCACCCCCAGCCCGAGCCCGCGGACCCCGGCCCAGCGCTCGGGGCCTGCGACCCCGGACCTCCGCCCCGCCCCGCGCCCCCTGATCGCTGCCTTCTGGGTCCGCACCCAGACTCCCGCCCCCGCTCCCGTCCTCTGGGTCCGCACGCAGACCCCCGCCCCGCACCCCGGGCCTGCGCCCGCACCCCCGCCCTCCGGGTCCGCACCCGGACCCCCGCCCCGCACCCCCGCACCCCGCAGGCCGGGTCCCGCGCAGCGGCCACTCACAGTTGCGGATGTCGGAGATGAAGACCGCCAAGCCCCGCATCCCGTCCCCCTTGGACACGGCCGGCATCTTCGGGCCCCGGGGAGCGGCCTGGGCTGGCGGGCCCGGAGGAGGAGCGGGGAGCGGGAAGCGGGCCGCCGCCGCCTCTGGAGCCGCCTCAGCCGGAGCCGCCTCAGGCTCCGAGCGCCGCTTTCAGGGCCGCCGCCGCGCGCGCGCGCACGCACTCACGCTCGCAGCTGCGGGCACGCACACGCTCGCTCGCGCGGCGGCGGGCGGCGCGGGGACGAGCACGTCAAGCGCGGGCGCGTAAAGGCAGGGGCGGGGGCGCCCCCTGCAGGCAGGCCGACGCGCCGGGCCGCGATAAGATCCCCCGGGGTTCGTGTCCCAAGGCTTCGATCTGGCCCAGGTTCTGGGTACTTGCTGACCACGTGGGGCGGGGGCGGGGGCGGCTGGTCTGCGTCCAGAGCCCTGAAGGCCTGCTGCACATCACCCGTTAGTCCTTCCTTAACAAAGAGGGACACTGAGGCCTGCAGAAAAAGGACTCCCACGCCCACCCCAAGACAGCACGAGGTGACCACAGGACCCAGCCCAGACTTCAATCCCTCAACGCCCAACCATGGCCCTTTGCAGATCTGCCACCACCCACCTCTGCACCCCGAGGCAAAGGCAGAGGGCCACTCTGTGGGTCAACCTCCCACGTTGCAACGCCCGCCCGAGGAGTCTGTTTGGAGAGCAGGTGGCCCTGCTGAGCGGGCCTTCATGAAGCCAGATGGCTTTGAAAAGTAAGCTTCCTCCTTATGGGGGGAAGGGGGAGTAATCTGGGCCCTGAACCTGGTACTGGCCCAGACCCATGAAAGAGACCTCTGCCCCACCCTGGCTCACTTCCTCAGTTCCCAGTGAGAGGTCAGGCACAGAGGGACCCTGACCTGGAGGAGGAAGGGGTGGGGCCACTCCCGCAGACCTGATGCCCCACCCATGCTCTGGGCCTCCAAGACCCCCTGGGGGAAACCGGAACCCTGGCGACTGGAATCTTTATAAGGTAGCTATTTCACCACCTTCCAAGACCTTCCAAAGAGCTGGCCCAGCAGAGGGCTTCCTGGAGAAGGGGAGATCCCCAGGGCCCACATCCCCATGCTAGGAGATACTCCTCCCGTGGCCAAGCCAGGGGACTCAGACAAGCAGACCCTGACCCACCCCCAGCAGCTACTCACAGGACAGGGCAATGCCCAGAGGCTGCAGGGACCCACGTGGGGAATGGACAGAGTGCCAGCTCAGGCCGAAGGAGTGGGCTTCTCTGAAGAGGGGCTTGGAGAAGAACAGACATCCTATCTCCTGTCAGTGTTGATTCTGGGCTTCCCAGGCCTCCTGGGATTCCCAAAAGTATGTGTGTGTTTGGGGCGGGGGTTCCCAGAGCCTGGTGAGACACAAAGGTGGCCATGAGAAAGACCCCCAACTGCCTGCCTCTCAGGTCCTGCAAGCCCTCAGGTCATTTATTAGAATCAGGCCTGAGTCCACTCAGCCCTCCCTAACCAGGTTATCCCCAGAGAGGGGCAGGCTGCCTTTATTGGTATGAAGTGTTTGGAAACAGTTTCATTTCTTAAGTCGTGTGAATTGGACATCTGTCACATTTTAGCTACTCATGGTCTCAACTCTGTTTCCAAGGGCAAGGGCGGAGCTGAGAGTCTCTTTCCAGCATCCCTGGCCACTGAGAGGCAAGGGCCCCACAGACACAAGCCCAACACTGGCACCGTGAAGGAGGAAACAAAAGCTGGGGAGCCCAGAGCCGGCAGCATGGCCGTGGTGTCCAGGAACATCCGGCACCATTGGCTGGCTGTCCTGGCTCCTTCCCAGACCGGAGCCTGCTCAGGCCTCCTGTCAGGTTTACAAGAATTCCTTCCCGTAATCTCTGGAGTGGGTTGCAGACAATGACCCTTCCAGAAAAATGGGGCAGTGGCCTGGCCCAGATGTGGCTAGAGGCCCTGCACACCCATGTGGGTGCAGGGACAGAGATGTGGCAATCTTTACCTGGTCGTGCTAGGAATGGGTCACCAGGAATGACACGTTTGGGGAATGCCAGGCTCTGGGAACCAAGCGTGTCCCCTGCCACGGACGACTTGCTGAGCTTGGGGAATTCAAGAATTCCGTGCTGGGTGGTGTTTTGAAAGAAATGGACCACCTAGAGAAGGAGGATGATGAGCCCAAGTCCTGACTGCTCGTCTTGGGGCAGCAGGAAGCTGCCCATGTCTGTGGACTCTATTTTTTTGCAGCCATCAAACTGAGCCCGAAGGCACACAGCTGGATTCGGGTTATTGCAAAATAACCACAGAAGTTGACTACCGCCTCCCCAGATGTCATGTGGAAAAGCTGGAGCACTAGTGTGGCACGTGTAGGGTCCAGAGAACCGGGATGGGGTCAAGGGGATATAAGCTGGGGGACCCCAGCCCCTCCTTGCCAAGAGCGCTCAGCCTCCAGAGCCCCTCTCCCTCTCTTTGGATGAAGCTGTCCCCGTTCTAAAAGATGCTACAATGACATCCTTTGAAGCAGTCACTTTGAAAGAGAAAAGCCTGTTTCCTTCAAAGCCCCCTGGCCCAGCCCCACCCCTTGAGACCTTGGAAAGTTAGATCCCCAACATGAAGTCACAGTCCAGTGGGGAAGGCTTAGCCACCACGAGAACACAGGAAGCTGAATTTATGCCGGCAGAACTCTTCAGAGCATGTGCAGGATGAAATCGGAATGAGCACACCTGTCCCACAGGGCACCCACGATCTGGGGCAGCAGACTCAGCTTGAGCAGCCGGCAGCCTGGAAGCTGGACTCGGGCAGCCCATGTTAAAATAGGGTGGAGATGCCAGAAATGTCTGAATATAATGCAGAGAAGGGAATTCAGAGATTTCTTTTCTCCCAGTTCTAGAAGCTGGAAGTCACAGTGTGGGCAGGGCTGGTCCCTCCTGAGGCTGTGGCTGAGGATCTGGCCCAGGCTTCTCTCGGCTTGTAGATGGCTGCCTCCATCTCCATGTAGATGACATGCCACTGTCATCCTGCCTCCCCTCTGTGATCATCTCCTTGCCCAAATTTCCCCTTTTTACAAGGACACCAGCCATACCGGATAGGGGATCTGCCCTACCCAGTATGAACTCAACCAATTACATCTGCAGTGACCCAAATAAGGCCACATTCTTTTTTTTAATGTTTATTTTTTTATTTATTTTGAGAGGGTGAGGGGAGGGGCAGAGAGGGGGAGAGAGAGAGTCTCCCAAGGAGGCTCCAGGCAGAGCTGGACACGGGGCTCGATCTCACGGTTTGTGAGCCGAAATCAAAAGTCCGACACTGAACTGAGTGAGCCACCCAGGTGCCCCAATAAGGCCACGTTCTGACAGACTCCAACATGTGAACTTTTAGGGGACATGGCTCGTCCGGTAACAGAGCATGACGTGAGCACATGTAGGGGCGGGATTTTGAGTCCACGTGGCCTTTTCCATCCTGGTTACTCAGAACATGGTATCATGGCTGGAGCTCTGTCTCAGATGGCAAGGGTCCCTCCGCCCTCCACTGCACCTGCCCGAAGACCTCCTGTGTTTATGCCACTGCCACCATGACTGGGGGACCCACGTGGACCCTAATAACACCTGTTCCCATGTCTGAGAGTTCTGTGTCATTGAAGTCTCCGGGGCCAGACTGGCCCTATCAGGACGCCCCCCCCCATCCTGTCTGGTGGCTTGTCTTCAAGACCACCTCACATCCACTCCCAGGGCAGCTCACAGGGGCTCAACGAATGTGGTCAATCACCAGTAAATGGCCACAGGAGCAATGCAGCTGGTGACAGGAGCCGGGGGAGGGTGACGGAGGCAGCTATGAAAATGCAGCTGTCCTCAACAGGATGCTGCCAGATCAGGCACCCTGTTCACCCCCAGAGTAGGGGTCCACCCCTCCAGTTTCCCTCAGTGACCTGTCAAAAAATACACCCTTTGATTTTAAAGGCCAGACCAACCATGCCAGCAGCCAGCCAGCTGTCCATCACCGCATGGTGTTGGGTGTTTTGTGACAAGGGCGCCCATCCCAGGCCAGTATCCACCCAGCACATGTGAGCTAATGGAATATATGTCAATTTTAAGATTGGTCTAGGAAAAACAGCGTTAGGAAAGAAAACATGCCTACACACACCAGTTCAGGCCTTTCCACACCACCGTATCGCATCGGTGTCCCAGGGCGGCCGTGACAAATGACCACAAACAAGAGAAATTGATTCTCTTCTAGTCCTAGAAGCCAGAATTCCAAGATTAGGGTGTCAGCAGAGGGTTCCCCTGGAGGCTGAGGGAGACTCTGTCTTTGCCTTTCTTCTAGCTGCTGGAGGCTGCCGGCACCCTTGGCCTGAGGCTGTGTAACCCCAATCTCTGCCTGTGTCACCTAGAGGAGGTCTCCTCCCCTGTATCTGTATGTCTCAAATCTCCTTCTTTTCTCTTATGAAGATCCCTGTCACTGGATTTGGGGCTCGCCCTAAATCCAAGATGATCCCATCCTGAGATCCTTAATCACATCTGCAGAGACCCTATTTTCAAACAAGGTCACCTTCACAGGTGCTGGGGTTTGGGACATGGACAACCTTCTGGAGTCCACCACTACGCCACTAAGAAATTCTGGTCCTTTGGTCTCATCACACGCAAACTGCCCCTCCCTTTGGTATAGGGGTATTTTAAGGTTGGTTGTGGGACGATGAGAAGCAGAAAACCTGGCACTGATGCCACAAAGCACACAGCCCTCTGCAGGGCCACCCACTCATCACAGGCACCTGCCTTAGGGCCTGGCACCTGCCTGGTCTCTGCCTGGATACCTACACACCAGACGGCATGTGATACGCAGGTCACAATCACCCTGGCTTTGGGCAGGGGCTCACATGTGAGACACAGACAGAAAATCTGCTGTGCTGGCGCTAGAGCTAAATCTGAAAGCTTCCACTGCACGTGGGTATGCCCCACTCCTTCCTTCTTGCCCTGGACTTTGCTTACCCCAGTGCCCGGGGAGGACGTCCCTATGCCTGAGCAGAGGGAGGGCTCCCCAGCAGGATATCCTGACATATGTCCCTCTTCCTGGCCTTCCGGGCTCAAAACTACAATGTTTTGAGGTTCAGTAGTAATAGTGCATGGACTGATAGCGGCCTGGGTCCTGCCCTTGGGGCAACCCCTGGCTTAGCACCACCACCACCCCACCCCCGCCATTAAAACAGGACAAGTCATGGGTTGCTCCTACTGGGAAGGGCCTTGCCCTTTGCTGACTTGGCAAGTGAGGAGAGGCCCCGGGCTACTTGTGAGATGAGGGCACCCCACCCTCACCCCAACCCAGCTGCCCCCAGCAGCCCAGCTACCAGGCACCTCCCAACAGCCAGGTGCAAGTGCTCTTGCGATGCATAATGAGCTCCCCATACTTAGGGACTTTTTTTTTTTTTTAAGTAATCTGTATGCCCAACATGGGGCTTGAACCCTGAGATAAAGAGTCACATGCTCTGCCAACTGAACCAGCCAAGCACCTCACTTAGGGACTTTTCTGAAGCCATCCCAGACAGGCCGCCTCAGGTTAGGGACCCTCAGGCTTGCCAAGTGCACCTGGGGTGGGGAACTCTGGCTCTGAGGGCCTCCCCAGAGCATGGGGGGGGGGGTTTAGTGGGCAGCAGGAAGGCTTGTCTCTGCAGACCCCATTGCTCCGTGTAGGCATGTGTCTGCCCTCCTGTCCTCCAGTGCAGACAAGTAGGGGTCAAGGAGGAGGACAGTGTGACGGTGGGGCAGACCTGGGCTTGAAACTCAGAGCTTGAACCTCTGCCTGGGTACCCCACACCCAGCCCTAGTAGTGTGGGCTGCCTCACAGGCAAGATGGCCAGAATTTGGGGCTGAGGACTGGGTTTAGGGACTGGGGTTATATGCTCAGATTTACATCAAATTAAAATAATTAGGATTTGACTTATTGAAGTTATAAATTCAAACCTTAAGTTTTTAACCTGTTAAGTTCAATTTCACAAACTGCTTTTTCTCTTACAAGCCTAGCAGATTTACGGTCATTTTTCAGGGGTCTCTCAAAATGTTTGGTCCCATCTACAAACTCCGTGAATTAAGCATTTCTAACATTAATTTTATTTTTTAATATTTATTTATTTTTGAGAGAGGGAGGGGAAGCATGAGCAGGGGTGGGGGAGAGAGAGAGAGACACAGAATCTGAAGCAAGATCCAGCCTCTGAGCTGTCAGCACAGAGCCCAACGCGAGGCTCGAACCCACGAACTGGGAGGTCATAACCTGAGCCGAAGTTGGATGCTTAACCGACTAAGCCAACCGAAATGCCCCCCATTTCTAAGATTTTAAACTGAATTCATACGTTATCATTTACTTCCTTTTAAAGTGCTTTAGCTTGTCTGAATTGACAATAAAATCTTGGGTGCGTCTGGGTGGCTCAGTCGGTTGAGTGTCCAACTTTAGTTCAGTTCGTGATCTCACAGCTCCTGAGTTCGAGCCCCGCATAGGGCTCTGTGCTGACAGCTCAGAACCTGGAGCTGCTTCAGATTCTGTGTCTCTCTTTCTCTCTGCCCCTCCCCCCCACTCACACTCTGTCTCTGTCTCTCTCAAAAATAAACATTTAAAAATTTTTTTAAAAAAAGAACTCAATAGATTAAAATTTTGAACGCGGTGAACCCCAAGTTGTCTCAAATGTTCGAGAAACATGAAATACCACCTGTGTTGAGGTTTTACTATATAAGGACCAAGTTTAGTTCTGATTCTATTAAACCATTCTGTGTGTCATCCTAAATCTTACTGTGGCTGAAAGATGTGTACCCACTTAAAAAAGTCAGTTTTCAACCCAGGTTTAGGGCCCCCAGAGCACTGGCCAGTGGGGGCTCTGCAAAAGGGGCTGGCACTGTCCCTCCTTCCTGCCTGCTGTTGGGTTTAGGGCAATGCTGGCTGAGAGTGAGCCCCGAGCGAACTTTGTAGAACTTTAGCTCTGAAGACCTCCGAACTCTATAGGAGCTGGGGCAGTCACTCCTGGTGACTGCATGCCTTTCTCACTACACCTGTGATCCTGCTGGGGTCTCAAGGTTCCTGGGACTGAACAATAATCTGGGCATCCAGCAGAGCTTATGGGGTCCTCTCCACAGCTGTGCCTGACTTGGGGTCACTATGCCAAAGGTCAGGCCTCAGGGCTGAGCTGGCTGCCAGGAACAGAGTTGCCCGGCAACAGTTGGCACATGCCTCAGCACACACAGCAGCCCCCAGCCCCTTCTGGGAAGGCTCAGGGCCGGCAGGGGTGGATAGTCAGCTGGCAGGAAATATGGGGAAGAGAAAGAAGGAAACATGACTAGGAAGAAAGAGAACAAAGTTCAGTTCAGGAAGAAACCTCTCAGGCAGCAGAAATGGGGAAACAAGCCAGGCAGTGCGTCCTGGGGCTGGTGGAGCAGAGCCAGGGTGGGGATGGCTGTGTGGTTTTCTGCAGGAAACTGCTGGGAACAGCTAGGGATGGGCGGGGGGTGGGGGGCGTCTGTCAGCTTGTATCACGCGTAAAACGCCTTGTGATGAAAACTGCTGGCCACGTTGCTTGCGTTCAATCCCAGAGGCGCCCACTCCTCTTGCCTGGGCTGAGATGGAGGGGTCTGTTTGCCTCTGGGGGCTCCAGCTTGTGAGAGCTGTAAGTTGGTGCCACAGATCCCGGAGGCAGGACAGGAGCGCTGGGTCTCGGCCCTGCAGGGTTTTCGATATCCAGGGGCCATCCAGAGGCCTGGGGCACCACTGGCCCACGGATGCTGCCTGAGTCGGGGGGACTGGGCCGAGCTCACTCGGGGACACGTCGGGGATGTCGGGGACGGACAGGCGGGAGGGCGGCCACCAGCGGGGAAGGAGGGCTGCCGGGACAGGCGATTCCTGACGGTCCTCCCGCGACCGCCTGGCGGCATCGCCGGGACGCCGCCCTCCCACGAAGTGCCAGCCTCGGTCCCTTCCCCCTGCCCCCTACCCCGACCCCTGTCCCCACCACGGCTCCCGGCCCTGGTCCCTGCACCCTACCCGGGCCCCAGCTCCTGCCTCTACCCCATCTCCTACCTCCATCCCCTGCTTCGGCCGCTACCCCGCCCCAGCCCCAGCCCCTGCCCCTACTCGGCCCCTGCCCTCCAGCTCCTGCTCCCGCCCTCGGCTCCGGCCCCTGCTCCGACCCCGGGTCCCGGATCCCCGGCCCCCGCCGCCGCCCCTATCCCGGCCCTCCCCCCACCGCCCCAGCCTGGACCCCCAGTTTCGGCCCCGCCCCCGGCCCAGCGTGCCGTGCGCGGCGGCGGCGCTCCAGCGTCCTGGGGCGGGACTTCCGGCGGAGGCTGCGAGCGACTTCCGGGCGCGCGCGAGGGTTGTCAGGCCGGCCTCCGGGACATGAAGGTGAGCCCCGCGGCGGCCGGCCGGGGTGGGGTCCGCGCCCCGCGTCTCGGCGCCCGCTCCTCCCCCTCCCCCCCTCACACGGCCTCGGTTCCGCGCTCGAGGTGGGCGTGCGGGGGGCGCGTGTGAGCAGGCGGCGCGGCGCGAGGGAGCGCGGGTGTGAGCGTGGGGGCGGGTGTGAGCAGGTGTGAGTGTGAGTGTGTGGGGCGGGTGCGAGCGTGAGGGGCGGATGTGTGTGGAGCGGTGTGAGGGAGCAGGTGTCAGTGTGTGGAGCGGATGTGAGAGCAGACGTGAGCGTGTGGAGTGGGTGTGAGGGAGCGGGTGTGAGTATGTGGAGCAGGTGTGAGAGCGGGTGTGTGCGTGGGGGCGGGTGTGAGAGAGCAGCTGTGAACGTGTGGGGCAGGTGTGAGGGGAACAGGTGAGAGATCAGGTGTGAGCGTTGGGTAGAGTATGAGTGTGGGCAGGGAGTGAGAGCAGGTGTGGGGGGACGATGTGAGCGTGTACGGCAGATGTGAGCGGGTGTGTGAGAGCAGGTGTGAGCGTGAGGGGCGGTGTGAGTGGGGGTGGGGGTGAGAGCAGGTGTGAGCGTGAGGGGCGGTGTGAGCGGGTGTGTGAGAGCAGGTGTGTGAGGGGACGGAGGTGTGAGAGTCAGGACTGAGTGGAGGCGCTGAGCGTGACCGAGGTGGGCGAGGCCGGGAGAGTGGCGGCTGCGGGGCAGGTGTGAGGGGAACAGGTGAGAGATCAGGGCGGGCCCTCCTCCGCCCGGCGCCTTGGGAGCTGTGGGCCTCCCGCGCGGGAGGGGGACGCGGCCGCCCGCTTCCCGCAGAGCCGGGGACAGTGGGTTGGCGGCAGAGCTGGACCTTGAGCCGTCTGTGGCGTCCCGTGTGCGTAGCTGTGTTGCGTCAGGGGAGCGCGGTGGCCGCGCACCGCCTAGCCTTCATCTCTGGGCGCGA
This sequence comes from Cryptoprocta ferox, assembly GCA_028646485.1. Taxonomy (NCBI): domain Eukaryota; kingdom Metazoa; phylum Chordata; class Mammalia; order Carnivora; family Eupleridae; genus Cryptoprocta; species Cryptoprocta ferox. Next base: position 605,780 of record CM053575.1, on the reverse strand, counting down.
CGGACTCCAGTTCCTGTGTCCCAGAGCCCGACGTGCAGCACGTGGTCAATAAATGTCACCAGGGCCGTGGTCGTCCTGCCTCTCGCGCCGCCTTCCCTTCCCAGAGCGCGCTCGCCCTCGCCCGGGATCGCGGTGGCTCCAGGTCGGTGTGGCTGACGTCACCTGCCGTGGGGACAGCAGCACTCTGCAATCCAGAAAGTTGGCTCGTGGCGCAGCCACGTGTTGGCGACACGCTCAGGGCACCACCAGGCGGCACGTCCCTGAATAGTGAGACCAACCTGATGGGTAAAACTCAAAAAAACGTTTAATGTTTATTCTGAGAGACTGAACACAAGCAAGGGAGGGACAGAGAGACAGAGAGAGAGAGAGAGAGAGAGAGAGAATCCCAACCAGGCTCCAAGCTGTCAGCGCAGAGCCCGACGCGGGGCTCGATCTCCTGAACCCTGATCACGACCTGAGCCGAGATCAAGAGTCGGATGCGTAACTGAGCCACCCAGGCGCCCCTAGAAACCCGTTTCTTAAAAAGGAAGTAGACAAATTGCGAGCGCATCACCACAGGGCTAGCTCTGGTGAGCGGCTTTCACTCGACACACAGCACGCCCGCACGCGTGTCCTGGGCCGTGGCGGACTCTTACTGTGGGTCTCAGGAACCACGTGCAAGTCACGGCTGTGACCCGCCGTCCTTTGATCACCACGCTGCTGACACATCCTCCCCGGAGCTCGGAGCCCCCGGAAATGCAGGGCTGTCCGTTGGTAGTGCGGCTCTGAGACCCCTGCCTCCCAAGGGCCCCGTGGACGACCACAGAGTGAAGTGGTCACTTCGCACTGCACTCCGTGGCACCCGTGCCGCCAAAAGGAGATCATTGGCGTGTGTGGAAGAAACGCACCGACGCAAGAGGGGGCGCGGGCCTGGGGTAGGGTGGCCGGGCCCACACTGCACGGCAGCGATCTTGAGCACCCTGCGTGTCACGGTAGCTCACACGCTGTGTCCCCAGCGCCCATGAGCATCCTGCTCACACTGCCACCGGGATGACGTGGCAGTGCCCGTCGGGGCCTTGAGCTCAGTCTGGCTCCCCTTCCACGGCCCCCTCCGCGGCGCACACAGGCTGGCAGGGTCCATCTTCCTTCCCCCAGGCCGGCCCATCTCCACCCTTTCCTCTTCCCTCCTCAGTGTGAAATCACAGGTCAGGGGCCGGGCGAGTCCCTGGCCGAGGGGTCTCCGGGTGGGTGGACAGCAGGTGGGGTGGCAGGCCACGGACAGAGGCCGAGAAGGCCGCCGGGGCACACCCTGGGCCACGGTGGGTTGCTGGAGGAGCACTCTCCCGCTTGGTTTCTCATCCCCTTCCATCCTCAGTGACCCAGACCTCCATCCCAGAGCCGAGGAGGAGTCTGAGGTCATGGAGCGGACCCAGGGGGGCTGGGGTCAGAATTGGGGGTGTCTGGCAGACTGGGCCTTCTCCCTACTCCATGTGGCTCCTGCCAGCAGGTACAGTTGTCCCTGCACGCATAACCCCCAATGCAGCTCTGCAGCCCCTTGTGCAAGGCCTGCGTTCTGGAAGCACGTCTGTTCAGGTGCCTTTCTGGCCTCGTGGTGGCCGGGCCTCCCAGCGTCAGCCCCTCATCGCTTGGCAGCCCCAGTCCCAGCCTGACTGGGTCAGTTCTGTCTACTGCCCTGCTATGCCTGAGGGAGCCCAGGTCTGAGCTGTGGTCACAAGAAGGCGGGGGGGGGGGGGCAGGAGCTGTTGTCCTTGATGATTCTGATGCCAGAAAGTCACCCAGGAGAGGGGCTCCTGAGGAGGGGGCAGAGGATGGCAATCCGGACCTGGTCTTTGTATCCCTCCCCGTAGCCCCTTCAGAGCTGCCCCTGTCCGCACCTCTGCACAGCTTTGTCCCTCCCGTCCCGTGAAGCCTTTGGGGCAGCTGTTTGTGCCTCCCTGCCTCGTGGGGAGGGACCTCCAGGGCTCCTCACCCCAGGCTTTGTTCCCCCATGGCCCCACGCAGGTTATGCTGTAGGTGTGTCTGGTGCCGCAGTGTAGAAACCTGCCCAGGGAACTGACAGCCCAGAGCTGCACCGCTGTGCTGCTCCGCAAAGGGGATCAGGTGGGGAGGAGGGCTTTGGAAGGGGTGGAACAGGCTCCTGGCCAGGTCAGCGGGGTGGGGGGGATGGAGGGGTGAGTGCTGCAGAGGGCCTGACTTTGCTGGCCTCTGACAGGGCACACCCTGCCCGGCTAGGGCCCTGGTGACCCCAGGGATGCCCATAGTCAGAGGGAGAGGCCACGTGCCTGCCTGCTGGGCAGGAGGCCGGGCTGCTCCCCGGGACCTGCCGGGTGTCCTCTGGCACTGCCACCTAGTGGCTCCTTAGCTGGAGTGAAGGGGGCAGTCTGTCACCAACACACTTCACACCTGCACACCTTAAAGCCTCGTGCAGGACCCCAGCCGGTCTGAGCCTGCCTGGTACTCGGCTGCTGTGAAGTAGAATTGCGGGGGGCTGGGAGTGGGGGCAGAACCTAAAACTGAACCGCACAGCTCATGGGAGTGCGGTGCGGGAAAGCCAGAAAGTGGCAGCCGGAGCCAGAAACAGAGGACCAGGTGTCCAAATAGGCTGTTCACGTGCTTTCTAGCCTCGCCCTCTCTGTGCTTCTGTAAGGTGTGTACGTACAGGCAGGCTCCCTGCTCGGTGCAGAGCCCGATGTGGAGCTCGATCCCACAGCCACGAGGTCATGAGCTGCCAAAATCAAGAGTCAGATGCTTGACTGACTGAGCCGCCCAGGAACCCCCTACCCAGGAATTCTTCAGTAAAGATGGGATTGTGGTGTGTGTGTGTGTGTGCATTTTGTAACATTTGCACCAACAGTGCATCACAAGCATCACAGTGCCTGTATGCGTTCTTGTGTACGGAAGTGTATGTTACCGTTTAAACAGTGTGGCGGTGAACCTTCTCATACATTTTCCACGTAAGTGGGGAAGCCCCCCAAAGTGACAGGAAGAACATGTTGGAAAGTGTATTTATAACCACATTGTCATCCAGAAAGATTTTTGCAACTTGAAGTCCCAGGAGCATCTTGGGAGAATTGCTGCTGCCCCAGGTTACACCACTAGCCTCATTCTCTTTAGTCCTCCCGACACTGAGGGTCTGTTCCCTCAATTGCTGGTAAAGCTGAGGTGCTATTTCTCGGGCTTAGGGCACCTCTGTGTACTACTGGGTATCTCTGTGTTACAGGGCACCTCTGGGGATTACAGGGCATCTCCGGGATTACAGGATATCTCTGCGTGTTACAGGGTATCTTTGGGTATTACAGGGCATCTCGGGATTACAGGGCACCTCTGCATATACAGGGCACCTCTGGGGATTACAGGGCACCTCTGGGGATTACAGGGCATCTCTGGGGATTACAGAGCACCTCTGCGTATTACAGGGCATCTTTGGGTATTACAGGGCACCTCTGCGTATTACAGGGCATCTCTGGGGATTACAGGGCATCTTTGGGTATTACAGGGCACCTCTGCGTATTACAGGGCACCTCTGGGGATTACAGGGCACCTCTGGGGATTACAGGGCACCTCTGGGGATTACAGGGCATCTCTGGGGATTACAGGGCACCTCTGCGTATTACAGGGCACCTCTGGGGATTACAGGGCACCTCTGTGTATTACAGGGTACCTCTGGGGATTACAGGGCATCTTTGGGTATTACAGGGCACCTCTGCGTATTACAGGGCATCTCTGGGGATTACAGGGCACCTCTGTGTATTACAGGGCATCTTTGGGTATTACAGGGCACCTCTGCATATTACAGGGCACCTCTGGGGATTACAGGGCATCTCTGGGGATTACAGGGCACCTCTGTGTATTACAGGGCACCTCTGCGTATTACAGTGCACCTCGGGATTACAGGGCATCTCTGGGGATTACAGGGCACCTCTGAGTATTACAGGGTACCTCTGGGGATTACAGGGCACCTCTGGGGATTACAGGGCATCTCTGCGTATTACAGGGCACCTCTGAGTATTACAGGGTACCTCTGGGGATTACAGGGCATCTCTGGGGATTACAGGGCACCTCTGGGGATTACAGGGCACTTCTGGGTATTACAGGGTGTCTCGTATATTACAAGGCATTTGTGCAGTATAGGGCACCTTTGTGTTTTAGAGGGTGTATAATATGGGGTCCTTCTATGTTATGAGATTTTTGTTACAGGGAATCTGTATTAGAGTATTTCTATTTTGGAGTATTCCTTTTTTTACAGGGTACATCTATGATAGGAAGTCTGTATGGGGCACCTGAGTATTATGTAGTTAGGAGTTTTTGTGCATTAAGATACCTGTGTAGCTCTTCATTTTCCTTTTGTAGTGGGGCATTTTTTATTGGAGTGTCATTGATTTATAAGAGTTGTTTGCTTGTTATGGGTGGATAATGGGTAGAAATGTGTTATGAGTTATATTCTAATTTTTTTCTGGTTTACTATTTCTTTAAATTTTTTTTTGTTTCCTAAATGAAAGTTTCACTTTTTTTTCCTTGAAGTTCATCCATTTATTTTGAAAGAGAGAGAGTGCAAGCAGGGAAGGGGCAGAGAGAAGGAGATACAGAATTCCAAGCAGGTTCCACGCTGTCAGTGCAGAACCTGATGCAGGGCTTGAACTCACGAACTGTGAGATTATGACGTGAGCTGAGATCAAGAATCAGACGCCCAACCAACTGAGCCACCCAGGCGCACTGGAAGTGTCACATTTTAATGTAATGAATTCTGTTGACATTTTCTTTACTAACCTAATCTCCACCATTGCTGATGTACTTGGAAAAGCCTTTTCCACTCTGAGTTACCTATTTTTTTCTAGTCCTTTCTGTGATTCTTATTTTATGCTTAAACCCTCCAGTAGCCCAATTTCTTTGGGTTGGTGGAGGGCAGTCACCATTTTCCTAGATGGCTGCCCATAGTCAGGGCGGCCCTGAGGCGGTGGGGAAGGCTCTCTGACTAGCAGCAGGGAGGCCCCTTTCTGGGCACCTGAGAGGAACAAGGGGCCCAGCAGTGCCGGAAGCTGGGTAGGCCACTGGGCCTGGGCCAGTGCCCGGCCCAGTGCCACGAGGACCCAGGCCCTGTTGGATGCTCCATTTGACAGAGGGGACACCCCATGCTGCCGGTGGTCATGCACTCTGCTGTTCTCTACAGCCCCCTGGCCCCCGAGATTGGACTGCACTGTGACACTGCCACCATGAGGGCCCTCCTCGGCATGCTCTGTCTTGCTCTGACCTGCAGCTCTGTTCATACTACTCTGTCAAAGTCAGATGCCAAGAAGGCCGCCTCGAAGACGCTGCTGGAGAAGGTACGGGTGGTTAGGACTGGCCCCTCATGCCTTCTTCCTGCCCACCAGAGCCACGAGCCAAGGCCTGTGATGCGGCGGTCTGCGAGCCAGGATGCTGGGGCCTTGGCCTCCTTGGGCAGCTGGCCAGTACTGCCCAGGGCTCTGTCCAGATGGCCTGGGAGAGAGCGGCTTCTGGTGCTGGGATTGAGGGTGTGCCCACCCCCAGTGGCCCAAATTTCAGCCCTCCTCTGCGTCTTCCTGTGCCCACACTCTCGACTTGCCTTGCTCAGTTCTGTGATATTCATGGCGGTTGAACAGATCAGACAGCAGATGGACTGTGCCTTTGCGCCAATTTTCTGGGATGGGAGAGTGAGTCCTCAAGGGTGGGCCTGTCCTGGGTGCTCTGGTCAGTGGCACCATGTTGACCCCAGCACATGGTGCCCGGCTCTTGGGAAGACCGTTGCTGCTCCTCAGGGCCCTGTGTCCTGCCCACGGCAGACCCTGACCACCTTCTCCTGTCGCTTTTGTTTCAGACCCAGTTTTCAGAGAAGCCAGTCCAAGACCGGGGTCTGGTGGTGACGGACCTTAGGGCTGAGGATGTGGTTCTGGAGCATCGAAGCTATTGCTCATCTAAGGCCCGGGAGAGGCACTTTGCTGGGGACGTCCTAGGCTATGTCACTCCAGTAAGCCAGGCCCTGGGGAGGATAGGGAGGTCCCGAGGGCAAGGCGGCCACTGGGGTCTTTGTCCTCACCTCCCTGGGCTACCGCCGTGCAGGTGCAGCGGGAGAGAGGCCTCCCGAAGAAGTGAGAGTCATGTCAAGGGTTTTCTGGGACTTGTCCTGCACAGCACAGGCGGTTCTGTGGTGTCCCATTCCAGAGGTGTCTCAAGGGCCCTCTGTCCCAAGCTGCAAGCATGCTCACCTGTTCTCCATTTTCTGCCAGTGGAACAGCCATGGCTATGACGTTGCAAAGGTCTTCGGGGGCAAATTCACGCAGATCTCACCCGTGTGGCTGCAGCTTAAGCGGCGCGGCCGGGAGATGTTCGAGGTCACAGGCCTTCACGACGTGGACCAAGGTTCTCACGTTGCTGCCCGTCTGTGCTCATCCTGAGGGCCCAGAAGGGTGTGAGTGCCCGTCCGTGTGCGTGAGCGTGAGGGTGTGATTCTGTGTGTCTGGGAGTGCGTGTGTGTAGCTGAGTGTGTGTATCAGTGTGACCACTGTCTGGCACTGGCCAAAACCCTGTTCCCCTTGGCAGTTTGTACACCGGGCCAGGGACGAGGTGTCTGGGAGGGCCTGGCTGTCTTAACAACCACTTCTGCTAGCATGCACCCAAGTTCAAGTAACTGTCCCCCTTTTGGGTTTGGAGAGAGGGTGCATTAGCTAATTGTGGAGAAACCGCTCTTCAAGGCTGGGAGGGCAGTGTCCAAGGACAGGCTGGGCAGCACTGGGACTTGGCCCTTGGGCATGCCTCAGCTCCGAGAAACAGTCCCAGCCCCCCTGAGGGCCACTTTTCCCTGGATGTGGCTGATGCCACCATGTTTCCCCTAGTGGCCCAGGGGTCTGACCCATCCTGGCTGCTCTGCATGGAAAGGAGAGGGAGAAGGGAGGAGCAGGGGAAGAAGGAGGAGGAGGGGGCTGGGCCTGCAGATTCTCTCCTGCTGCTACCCTTCTGCACCCCCATTGCATGGGGCCCAGCATTTTCTTCCTTGGGAGTTGTCTGGGTCTTCATGCGGGCAAGGGGTTGTGTCCCTACACCAACTGTCCTTTCCCTGTCCCACAGGGTGGATGCGGGCAGTCAGGAAGCAAGCCAAGGGCTTACGTATAGGTAAGTCCGGTGGGCCTGGGCTGGCAGGGCACCCAGCCCTTCAGCTACACGCAGTGTGTGTCCCTGGCAGGACTGGGCGGAACGACACCGGTGCCGTCCTGTCCTGGAGCCCACCGCTGGCTGAGGTGTTCCCAGAGTACAGGTGGGGCTAGCAGGGTCTGGGGATTGGAGCTCAGGAGCAGGTGACAGCTGAGCAAGAGGAGCCATGGGGGGCGGGTTCCACTGGGGAGGACGGCCCAGCAGGAGCCAGGCAGCCAGGAGCTGGGGCAGCTGGGGTCCGGGCGCTCGGAGACTTGGCATGTGAAAGGGAAAGAAGTCAGCACTACTCACCGCCCCCCAGGACCTTTCCCTTGCCAGATGTTGTGGGTGCCCAGCTTTGTGCTCGCTCTGCTTTGATGGCCAAGCACAGAAGGGTCACCGTCTCTGTGTGGATCTGTCCTTCAAGTGCCCCGACTCCTGTTTGAAGACTGGACTCATGAGGACTTTCGGAGCGTCTTGGACAGCGAGGACGAGATAGAAGAGCTTGGCAAGACCATCGTCCAGGTGGCCAAGGTGAGGCCACGGGCTGTGTGAGGGCACTGTCCTGGGCTTTGCCTTGACCACAGATGTCCCCTGGGCTGGGGGGGTGTTCACTCGGGGACAGCCAGCCACCCTCCTGGGAGGGCGCCTGTCCTGTTGGTTCTTCAGGCCCCCCGGGTTGGGGTTGGGGAGAGGGCACTTGAGGGACAGGACACGTGAGCACCTGGTCCCTCTGCTCCTGGATCCTCTGGGGACCCCCACATTGCCCCCTTCTAACGGGGCTTCCGGGCCTGCCATGACCTCACTGCGTGGGTGCTGGTGGTTGGCTCCGTGTTGCCTTCCCACCCATCCCCACCAGGGTCATCGGACCCCCGTTCACCTGCCCTGTGTCTTTTCAGAGCCAGCACTTTGATGGCTTTGTGGTGGAGGTCTGGAGCCAGCTGCTGAGCCAGAAACACACGTGAGTAGGCTCCGTGCTCTTCCTGGCCCCAGGCGGCCTGGTGGGAGGCCTGAGGGAGGGCCATCATTGGGGGACAAGCACAGCACCTCGAGAACAGTCAGGGGCCAGCATCTGGCTCTGACCGCGTTGCTTTGCGGGCCTGGACGCCTTTTTGGGTGGTAAAGGCCGCGTGATCAACGTTACCCAAGAGTACCCTGTGGGAAGACGGGGGCCCGGGCGGTGACACCAGCATCAGGCTTGGACCCCAGCCCAGATGCCTCTGCTGAGCAGCACCCAGCCTTCCTAGGGACAAGGAGAAGCGGTCAGCAAGGCCACAGAGTCAGCTGCCCAGGCCCACAGGTGCTGCGTGCACCCCTCTCAGGGCACCTGAGTGAGCAGAGAGTGGTGAAGTGTCCCCTGTGGCAGCCACTGCCCGCTTCTGTCAGCGATGTGGGGGCAGAGCAGTGGGGCAGCCCACACGGTGCTGGGAGCAGCAGAGGCTGGCAGCCAGCTATGCCCAGTTCTGAAAGCAGCCTCCCTCACTTTCCTGCCTGAAGGAGTCCCAGCTCAAAGCCTGAGCCCTGCTTTGCTTCCCCAGCAGGGAACACTGGGCTAGGGCTCCCCCTCGAGGCGTCCCTCCTCCTGTCCTGCAGCTGCAGTCTGTTCTCTGCCCGCTTGGAGGTGGTGTCCCCAAGCAGGTCTCCTGTCTCCACGTGCAGGGGGAGGGCATATTGTTGGTTCTGGCCTGTGCCTGGAGCCAGGCACGTCTGGGGCTCCCTGCCCAGCTTTGCAGGGGCAGGCCTGTGTGAGCAGCTGTGGCTCCTACTCTGCTTGGGCACAAGCCCCTAGCCCTGGAAGGGCCCTGAGGCCCAGTTTGTGCAGGACGATGCATGGAGACAATGGGAGCCGAGTTGAGGAACTTGCTGTGTTTATCGGGACCTGGCACAGGGCCAGTATATCGGGGACTCTGGCTGTTGGCAGAGACCCTGCCCCCCACCTCTCCTCCCAAGGCTCTGCTATGATCTTTGCAGGGCAAAGGCCCTACCAAGGTGACCTTCCAGCACCTTTTGATGGAGCTTCTCACCAGACAGCTGCATTCTGCCCAGGCTCGCAGCACGGGGCGGGGGTTTACCTGAGCCACAGCCAGGATGTAGCAGGCACGTGATGAGGGGGTGGTTGGCAGGGCAGGCAGGGGGCCAGGTGGAGTGGGGCAGAGAGCAGCCAGCCTGGCAGATGCCTGTGGGCACATTGCTAGCTGGGAACCATCTCCCAGGACAGAATGGGGCTGGCTGTGGCAGGGCATGATGGGAACATTTCACGAGGCCGTCCCTACCTGTCACCCTCAGTGGGGCTTCTGACTAGGTGTCCAAGGGCACTGTTTCCTTCTGCAAAGGTCAGGCTGGAAAGGCCAGTGTGGCAAATGCTATGGGGCACGTGGCCTGAGTATGATGGGGTTGATGGCACAGCAGCTCCATGACACCCATGTCCCATAGAAGTCCTCCGGGGAGGAGCAGGCAGGGATGATGTCCAGCTCTAGTGAGTGGCCAGGTCCCCTCCATTCATACCCAGCGTGTGGCAGGCCTGTTCCCCGTCACGGGGGTGACCGTAGGTTCCCTGCTGGTGGGTACTGCCCCAGGGGCACAAGACCACCCTTTCTGTCCCACAAAGATGCAGCCCCAGGGCGGTCCAGAAAGCCAGGAGAGCAAATGACGGTGATCGCGCTGCAATGTGACAGCTGTTGGCAGCGCTGATGGAAGTGTGTGCTCCCTGAGCGTGAGCCCGACCACACCCCAAGCCGCCTCCTTTTGGGAGAGTCACCGTGGCAGCAGGGATCACTCCTGCTGAGCCCTGGTCCAGCGGTCAGTGTCCATCTGTTCCCGTCAAGACCCCTGGGGCTGCACCTGTGCTGGTGGGGCCTGGAGGAGGGCACTGGGCGCCGTGCCCTGGCCACGCAGGGGTGGCGGTGAGAGTGCCAAGTGCCTTGGACCCTGTGGGGGGAGGACTCGCTGTGCTCTCCGGGTGGGGCCTGGGGCCTCCCACCCACAGTGCCGGCAGGGCCAGGCCAGAGTGAACACACAGAGCATGGCACCATCCCGGAGCCTGCCGGTGGCATGAGGGGGTGGGGTGCCCAACAGTGCTCCCAGGTGGTACCTGGAGCTGAGCTAGTCTCTGTTCAACTGAGCATACCTGCCATGGCTCAAGGGGCCAGAGGAGCCCATGACGCTGCCTTCCTCCCTGTCCCCCACCTGGTGGCCCACTCCCTGTTGAGACATGTCCAGGCACCAGTGGAAAGTGCCACGTGATGCCCACCCACACGTGCTCCTCCTGTGTGTCCCAGGACTGGGGGTGCATCCCTGCCTAGGAAAGACACACAGCTGTGTCTTCCAGGCTGAGGGTGGCCATGCAAGGGGGCTGGGTTGCCGAGGCCAGTGCTCTGGGGTGCTAGGCAAGGGCTCCCCCTTCAGCCCGAGACCTGGTTGCTGGAGCTGTCCTCACTGTTCCGGTCCTGAGGCCCCACTTCGGTGCTGTGTGGCTCTCACTGAATCATGTGGTGTTTCATGGCCTGGGCTGACCCAGCTACCAGCAGGTCACCCCCTGGCCAGGCTGTGTGTCTAGGAGAGTCCAGACGTGATGGGGTGCTGCCCAGACACCCCTTTGTTCCCCATGTCATTCTCAGGGTGATCCTGGGCGAGGAAGGCCAGGGACCAGCCCACTTTGGGTGGAAGGTGACCCCCACGGGGCCTGCTGGGCTGCCCGGTGCTCGAGGGTGTGAAGTGCGGAGGGCCTCTATGGAGCCCGTACCTCCAGGGCAGAAAGTGATGACGGGGTGCCTGCCCTGTAGCGGGTCTGGGTCAAGCCTCTCGACTTCCTGTTCTTGATCTCCGGGTTCTTTGCAGGGGCCTCATCCACATGCTCACCCACCTGGCTGAGGCCCTGCACCAGGCCCGGCTGCTGGCCATCCTGGTCATCCCACCGGCCGTCACTCCCGGGTAAGTGCCATGCTCGCTGTGGCCGGGGACCCAGGGCAACCTCCTGGGCACGTGCTACCCTTCTCCCCAAATGTTGGAAGATGCTGGAAGTTCCTGAATTTGAAGGGCTGCATCTTCTAGATACTCCCACTCTCAGGTGTAGTCTCACCACGGTGCAGAGCTTTAGGATGAGTCCGCACCTGCTGTGCCCTTGGGAGGTCAGGGCTATGTGGTCACCAGGCCTCCTTCCTGGGCCTGACTGTTCCCCCTTCCCAGCCCAGTGAGGCAGCCCTTCCGAAACCCAGGGAACAGGGAGGCCGAGCGGCCCAGGCCCTAGTTGTTGGAGCCGTGTCCCCTCTGCCTAGGGTATCACCCAGACACTCAAGATTTACCGTGAGGACTGAGGGCAGACCCGGGGTCAAATGGCAGGGCCTTATTGGGGAGGGGACCACAGAGGCCCAGGTGGGACCGACGGGGGGCTCTGTTTGGCCTTTGCCAGTCCAGCCCCTCAGCCCACAGGTGCACACTGGACTCCCCCCTGCTGCCTTGGAAGGGAGCAGCTGGCCCGCCAGCTGCTGAGCGGCAGCACGAGGGTGCGCCAGTCAGTGGAAGCAGCACGGGTCGGCCTCCGGGGCCCGTGACGTCCAGCCATGGTTCGCAGGCTGATGGACTCACAGCAGGGCCGGTAGACGCTGACACGGAGCTTTGGGTCACTCCAGCAGCAGAGACAGATGTTCCCTGGGGGCAGGCCTGCCTGGCCTTCATGCCCCCCGGCAGCCTATGCGTCCCACCTGAGGCCTGTGCACACGGCTTAGGGCTGTGGTCCCCCGCGCCCTTTGCTTCTCCTGGGCGTCAGCCTGCCGTCTGAGCTCTCCCCCCATACTTTCTGATGGTCCTTGGTCCATCAGGGTGGGCTGCAGTGGGGGTGGGGTCCACACCTGTGTCCCCAGGCCCCACTGTGGGTGGGGAGAGTCCCACAGGCCAGCATCTCCCTCATGGGGCAGGGAGGGTGGTGCTCAACCCAGGAGGGAGCCCAGCCAGAGCCCCACCTGTCTGTCCTTTCTTCCACGTGCGCAGAGTGAGCGTGTACGTTTGTGAATGTGGGGGGTGCATGTGCGTCCTGGGGCTGCTCCCAGGATGGGCTCTCATGATGTTCTGAGGTTAGAGCTGGATCTGGGGCTGGAAGAGGAGCTGGTGCTCTGGGAAGGCCGAGCACAGACTCTCTAGAGCCTGTGGGTGTGGCTGCAGGGGCTTGGCGCCCATTTCCTGGGTCTCCCAGTTTCTGTGAGTGGTTTGGGGGGTGGGAGGTACTTAGCCGGGTGGAGACCACGTTGTCCTTCATGGTCACGAGCCATCTGTGGGATGGGTGCAGGAGGTGTTATCGGTGAAGGTCAGCTCCTAGAGGCCGGGGGCATTGCCTCAGGCTGAGGGCAGGTGCTACCCAGTCCTGCAGCCGCCCCCCCACAGAGCCTGGCATTGTCTGTCTCGTGTGTGGGGCAGGGTCGCAGAGGGTGTGTTGGACCCTGGAGCCCCCTTACACCCCCTGGGCCTGGCTTTCCTGCTGGTGCCCTCTGTGCCCAGGGGTCTTATCCTTACCTTACCTGGGCTCCTAGCACCTAGGCAGGTAGTGGACGACCCGCCCCTCATCCTGTAGCCACCGTGAGAGGACAGTGGTGGCTGAGGGGGGCTGTCCAGAGGGAGGGACCATGGCCAGTGTGGTCAGGGCCGAGGGTGGGGGGTTAGGCACTGATGGGCTCATGGGCGGTGGACATGGCCGGCCAACCCCTCCTGGCGGCCTGAGTGTGTGCCGCCCGCGTGCGGTTGAGGGGTGTAGACCTGGCCTTTACTGTCCCTGCTGTGAGCCAGCCCAGCCTTTTCTCCCCAAGGCTCTGGCTGGTGGTCCCCACAGGAGTTTGTCTTGTTGGCATTTACCTCCCCCATAATCACAGATAGTCGCCCCAACAGACAAGCCCAATAAGCGCGTCGTCTGGCATTTTCCACAGCGGGACGTAATTGTGCTCATCACTCACCTCACAAAGGCTGGCTCTGGCAAACAGAACAACAGCTCTGGGAGGGAGTCTGCGGTGCCTTTTCTCTGCTGTGGGCCATGTCTGGGACTGTTGGCTCAGGTAGCCACGCTGACCTTGAGCCCTGCTCCCAAGGTCACAGCCCTGCCTCCAGTGGAGCTGGCGCTCTGGAACTTTCCGTCAGCCTCATGCGTAGATGGAGACCCCAGCTCCGGGTGGAGAAGGAGCCACAGGGTTGAGTAGGTGAGAGGCGGTCGGGGGCCTGGGTGACTGGGCCTGTTGGGGGCAGGCTTGGGTGCTCCGACAGCGAGAATGTGGACAGTGGCCCCGCCTTCCACACATCACCAGTTAGGTGCCCCATCAGGGCTGCTGTGGGGGCGGCTCTGTGGCTGGCGGTCAGGGGCTGGGCAGTGTGGCTGGTGGCGGGAGCCAATGGCCATTCACAGAGCGTGCATTGACCCCAAGGAGGGTCAGCCTGGGGAGGGCTGGTCAGGGGGAGGACTTGAGGTTTACCACCTATAGGTGACTGGTTTTCGGTGTCTGGGGGAAGATACCAGCAGGGGAGGGGGTGGAGGGTCACACTACACACACAGGGCTACAGGGGGTTTGAGGACTGGAGAGATGGGACAGGACCCTCTCTGGAGAAGAGGCCAGTTGGCCCCATGAGGTGGGGTCCCCAGCAGGTTGGGGCGACTGCGGCAATGGAGCTTAGCCCCCGACATGGGAGCTGGTCGGGGTGATGGAGGAGGGAGGTGTCCACCTTGTGGAGGTGAAGCAGGAGGGGTGAGAGACAGAGGGTTGGGGGTCCTGGGGCAGAGGGATAAAGCCCTAGGGGCGCACAGGGGGCTGCCAGGAAGAAGGTTGAGGGAAGACAGACCCCCAGGTGGGGCAGTAGGCCGCAGGGTGCCACCCTGTCCAGGCCAGCAGTCTCAGTGTCCAGGAGGAAGCCAGCTAGAGCCCACACTGCACATCCGCCATCTGGCCGCCTGGAGAGGGAGGCCAGGGCTGCACGAAGTGTGCTGGGCCCACTGCTCACCTGCAGTGCCTGTCCCCGCTGCTGGCAGCTGTGGGGTCTCAGGGTGAAGGGCCCTTCCTGGCTGCCGGCCTTCTAGAAAGGAGAGATGTGCGCGCTGGGAAGAAGGTGACTTGGGAACAGGGCCGTCCCAGAAGGAGCGTGTGGGAGCCCGGCCCGTGGCAGGCACCCGTGTGGAGGACCAGCCTCGAAGCGCTGGATATCCCAGGAAGGGTGTGGTGGGCACAGGGGAGGGCAGATTGTGGGGTGGACTCCACGAAGCTTCTGGAAACCACCCCTAACAGGGCAGCCACTGAGATTAGCAAAGGAGGAGAGGCTCAGGGAGTCGTGCCTGCTGTGAGCCGGCTCTAGATGTTGGCAGTCCTCCCCGGACCGTGCGCTTCTCAGGGCAGAGTATCAAAAACCACAGTTCCGTGACCCCGTGGCCGTCATCAGGGGTGTCTTGCTCCAAGCAGCGGTGGGCATGAAGGCGGGTCGGGTAGGGCCCTCTCCCGGCTCATTTCCCCGGGCCTCACACCCTCCCGAGTCCTGCCCCAGGCTGGCCTTCCCTGTGCACCTGGCTGGGTCCCCTCTCCCAGTGGAGCAGGGAAGGTGCCAGGCCCCACCGGAAGCCCCCGGGTGCTGCAGCAAGGGAGATGTGGGCCTAAGGGAGCACCCCCTGCTGGACCCACAGCAGCCCACAGCCCTGCCGTCCCTCCTGAGCCACTGAATCCAGAAATGGCAGGGCCTAGGTGTGTGACTGTCTCACCTGGAGACAGGCGAGCCTTTGAAATGGGAAGCGTTTTCCTAAAGCTGATGTGCCCACTATTCCTGTGGCGCTCCAGGCTGAGGCCTGGAGGGTACAGGATGTGTTCACGTGGCTGCCTATGGCCTGTCTTCCTTTTGCTGGGGTCTGGCATCTTCTGGTCCACTTTGGGGGGCCTGTCCCCAGTGTGGCCATCAGAGGGCGTGGCTGTCGTTGCCCAGCAAAGCATTTGCCTCCAGGTGCACCCCGGAGCGCCCCTTTGTGTCTGGTGCTCATCAGTGAGTCGGGACCGTGAGGCCGGCCGTCGTCCGCTGGCTCTGCTTATCTTCAGGTCGTGCGGGTGCCCCGTGTCTCTGGCGGGGGGCCCGGGCCTGGCATACGAGCTGCTCCCCACAAAGGCAGCTGGAGAAGCTTTTCTCTGGGCTGGAGTGGGGCGGCCTCGGGACAGGGTCCTGTGGAATGGATGAGCATCACTGAGGTCCCTGCAGACACACTTGCCCAGGGTTTTGGGGGTGCAGGCTGAGAAGAGGAGTCCTGTCTCACGTAGAGTCCTCCCGGGGATGTGGCCACCTTCGGCGTCGCTGCAGGCAGAGCAAGCAGGCTAGAAGATGGACCAGCTGGGCCATCGCTGGCCTGGTGCACCCACACCCACCTGTGGGAATGATCTCCTGGTGCCCTTGGATGCATGGCACGGAGGGCAGGGACAGGGAGAGAAATGAGCCTTTGCTTGACCTTCGACCTCAGTCTCCACCTGCTGCCCTTCCCGGCCCACCCCCGCTCTTGGAATGTGGCTCTGACCGCTGCGGGCTGTGTCTTATAACTGAGTGACAAGTTACCTTCTGGGGAAAGTGACTGCAGCCCTGCCACGGTGTGGGGTGGAAGCCCTGTGGTCTGGGAGGCCCCCCAGCCAGCACCTCTGTCCTCAGTTGCACTCAGGTGTCGGCTGGGCTGTGAGAGGGGGGCGGTGGCAGTCATGCTTCTCTCTCTGCAGGACTGACCAGCTGGGCATGTTCACTCACAAGGAGTTCGAGCAGCTGGCCCCTCTGCTGGACGGCTTCAGCCTCATGACCTATGACTACCCCACGGCACAGCAGTGAGTGCGGGCACCAGGGGCCCCGCGAGCTCCGTGGCTTGGCGCAGAGATGCTTGCCTCCTCTGGGGCCTGGACCCTGGACACTCAGAGGGACGAGGCCTGGCTTCCTGCCAGCGTGCTTGGGGCTGCGCTGCTGTCAGCTCTTGGCTCCGGGGGCGTGGAGGACTCAAAGCCCACGGTTGCCCCCACATCGGGCAGGCTTCACATTTTGGGGGCCTGTGAGAGAGGGCAGTGGACAGCCCTCATGGGACCACCATCCTGGGTTGTCCCCCTGCGCCAGCACGGTGGCTGCTGGCACTGGATCCCTTATTGCCAAGAAGGTGCTACTGTGGGCGGGGGTCACTGCCTCGAAGGGAGCCTCAGGTGCGGGCATGTCACGGTGCTGCCCGCTGCCATTTCTGTCCCCCAAGGAAGTGCCGGGTATGGCGAACGCAGGCACGGGTCCAGCTGGAAGCCACCGTGGGAGACCTGCTGTCTGCCGCGCTCCTTCCCAGCCTGCCCCAGCCTGACACCTCTGCTTGCTGCTGAATCCCACTACCCCGCCTCGTCCCTGCAGGCCTGGCCCCAATGCACCATTGTCCTGGGTTCGAGCCTGCGTCCAGGTCCTAGACCCCAAGTCCAAGTGGCGGAGCAAGATCCTCCTGGGGCTCAACCTCTACGGCATGGACTATGCGGCCTCCAGGGATGCCCGCGAGCCCGTCATTGGATCCAGGTGAGCCCAGGGCTCCCCACCATGCGGGGTGACCTCCTGTGCTGTCCTGCGCCCCAGGCCCTCATTCCAGTGGGTCTATGTGTCTCCTGGAGGTGTTGGCTTAGAGCAAGAGAGGAGGCCTGGGCGGTCTGACCCCACACGCCTGGTGCCTGTAGGCAGAGCCCCTTTGAGCCTGCTGGGTTGGGGGTGCCATCCCAGCACCGCAGCTGGGACACCCTCCTTGAGATCACCTCTGTCCAGGGGCATGCGGACCACCTCCCAAAAGCAAGGGGCATGTGGGCCTGGCCTAGGAGGCGCTTGGCTCTCGTGCACATCCGCATTTGGCATCACTGCCTGCCTGAACAGCCCCCAAGGTCTCTTGCCTTTCAGGTCTGCTGGTGTCAAATGCTTTTTGTTTTTAATGCTTTTTTTTTCTTTTTACTTTATTTTTTTTGAGAGAGAGAGGGCACGAGCAGGGGAGGGGCAGAGAGAGAGTCCCAAGCAGGCAGGCGATGTCAGCACAGAGCCTGACGTGAGGCTCAAACCCATGATTCATGAGATTATGACCTGAACAGAAATTATGAGTCAGACACTTAACCGACTGAGCCACCCAGGTGCCCTGGCTGGTATCAAATTCTTGTCATCTGTGCTTTGCGCTGGTTTTTGGAAGATGTCCTTGCGGGGGTGTGATTCTAAGCTGTCCCGTCCAGCGAGACCGCCCCCGGCGCCTGCTATGGCTTGGTGAGCATGCGTCTTCCTGCGGTTGTCTTTATGTTCTGCACTTGGTTTTCGTTGAGCCTTTGGGACCTGTGTGTTTGTACTTTTCATGAAATTTGGAAAATCTTTCGTTTCTTCAAACATTTTTTATGCCCCTTTCTCTTCTTTTTCGGGCCCTCAAATACACGTGAGGTCAGTGATCTGTCCCCCGCCCCCGATACTCGTTTTATTTTCCCTTTTGAGGGGCGTTTGTTGGCCTCATCAGGGGCGCTGACTGGTGTCTCTGTCGCATCTTGTGGTGTCACAGCCTGGGCTTCCCCGTCACATCCAGAAGTTGGCATTGGGTTTTCTCTTCCGTGTGTCCTGCGCTTCACGCATGTGGGCTGGGCTGTGACAGCCGCTCCCCGAGGCAGGCCTGTCCTGGGTCGGCTCAGCCGGCGGCTCTCCTTCCCAGGCTCCTGCCAGGCCAGAGCTCTGCAGCCCGGGCTCCTAGGTTGGACACCAGATGTTGTGAATTGTGCCTTGTTGGGCCTTGGCGCTCCTGAATCTTCTGTCTTTGTTCGAGGTGCCTGGGAGCCATGTGAGGCGGCCATGGGGAGCGGGTCCAGACGCTGTGACCTGGGTGCACGCCTGATGCAGACTGCTGTCCTTGCAGGGGCGTCTCCACAAGTCACCAGCAGGGCTGCCACCCTCAGGCACATGGCATGTCAGCCCAGGCAGGGGAGGGGGCTGCTCTGCTGGGCCTGTTGTCCATGGTGACTTCCTACAGCTGTGCCTCGGTGAAGGGATGGGCTGCCTGGTTGGCCCTTGGCTGCACTCGTGGGTTCAAAGGGTCTGCTCCCAGTCACCTGGCCAGCGGGCGGGAGGCTTCCTTGTTTCCCTCTAGGCCCCTCCTCCTCTATGGGCAGGGCCTCCAGGACAAGAACAATGCCCATGAGGGCCCAAAGCCACCCCTCACCTCAGCTGTCCCTGGATCTGGCCCCTCCATGGGTGGGACCCCAGAATAGGCCATGCTCCGAAGTGGTGGCCCTGCCAGGACCACGTCCCCTGGGTACACAGGGGTTTGGTGCTGGGGTTTGGTGTCCAGTGTAGGCCTGTGCTGCCCACTCCTGTCCTGGCTCCTGGCTCTGGGCATATTCTGTGTCCCTGAACCTGGGTCTGCCCGTCTCTACTGAGAAAGGCCTTGGGAAGTGGCGTGGACGCGGCGTGGACGGCAGCAGCTGGCCCGAGAAGGCCGAGGAGTGGCTCCCCGGCTCTGGGAGGGCTGCCGTGGTACCTGGCCAATCACTGGGGCATTGCCTCATCTCCCAACAGAGGGAGGTTCTTGGCCGCCGGCCACCGCTCCCTCAGAGCTCTCCCTTCCTGTCCATCTGTCCTTCTGGTCAGGTGCGCTAGTGCACCCCTCTGACATGGGATTGCTGAGAAAGTTCTGGAAGCATTGCTGGTGTCCCCACTCTTCCCCACAGCCTTGACTGGGTGCCTGGCTCAAGGAGGCAGTGGCCAGAGCCCCGTCCAGAGCTGGGGGTCCCAGCAGCAGGCCCCAGGGAGCTGCTGACCGGTCAGCCGGGGGTCGGAGGCTGATTCCTTCTGCTGCTCAGGGAGGCATCACGCGGGGCCCCCACGCCCCCCGCCGGCCTCTGCTCCAGCCTCGCGCTCAGCCACCTGCGCTGCCGTACACACGCCACACCCCGGGCTCGAACCGCAGACCGTCACCGTCCCTGGTCCTGGAGGCCGGAGCCCCAGGTCCAGGCAGGGGCAGGGCCGGGGCCTCCCAAGGCCTCTCTCCTGTGTGTGGACGGCCGTCCTCTCCCTGTGTCCTCACGGGGTCGTCCCTCCGTGGGTGTGTGTCCTGATCCCCTCTCCTTACAAGGACCCCCGTCCCACGGGATCAGGGCCCCCCCCCCGGTGACCCATGTTACCTCACTCACCTCTGTAAAGGCCCCGTCTCCACATACAGTCACGTCCTGAGGTGCTGGAGGACACGAACGTAGGAATCTGGGGGGCACAGTTCATCTCTGTCCCCACCTGAGGGGTGGAGAGTTACTGTTTATTCACCAAGCCTTGGCCCCGAGGTGGCGCGTGGAGTGGACCGTCAGGCTTGTTAACCCCACACACACGGCCCAGGGGTGTGACCAGCTGTGTGTCAGGGGTGAGCGCTCACCGCCCCGCCCCTGCCTCACCTGCCTCTCTCCAGCCCCAGGTCCCCCTGGGCAGGGCGTCCCTCAGGCCCAGGGTAGCAGGGCCACGGCTCACCATGTCACGGTCCCTGCCCGGTGGGTTTGCCCCACAGAGAGGGGCCGAGGGGCCTCACGGAGGCGAGCGGCCTGTGGCGAGCAGACAGGGTCGGCACCACAGCCTCCGGGCGCCGGGTGCTGCCTCGCCGGAGGATTTGGAGCAGAGGAGGGGTGGTGTCTGCTTCTGGGGAGGGCCAGAGTGGAGGGCTGCCCCAGGGCCACCTGCACGGCCCTGGCCGTGCTCCTGTCCACCCCAGGCCCCCGCCTGGCGAGCTGTAGAATGGGGCCAGGCCTGGTGCCCTGGCTCGGCAAGAGACCCTGCCGTCCTGACAGTGGCTCCCAGGACCCTCCCCCCGAGCCCCCTGGGCAGTCTCAGGCTGCGGGGCAAAGGGGCTGAGGGCACAGGCTCCACCCAGGGCAGGCAGAGCTGCTGTGCGAACGAGGGGCCTGGGGCCTCGGGCCTCGAGCCTCGGCCCCAGACAAGGTGGGGAGGGGCAGGCACGCGGCCCTCACACGGCCTCTCCCACATGCCCCCCAACACGGTCGGTGACCTTTGCCAAAGTGGGGTCCCAAGCAGAGCACGGTCCCCGGTGCAGCACCTTCCCTGGGGTTTGCGTCACAGGGAGCTGGCCCCGTGGAGGGCACGCGGGGCTGAGGGGGATCAAGAGGGGTGCCGCCACCCTCCAGGGGAGGGGAGCCAAGCCTGGGGAGAGGTCACCTCCCCCACACGCCAGTCCCGGCGTGAGAGCTGCCGTCCAGGAAGGATGTCGTCGGATGACAGCAGCTCCTGGGGCAAACAGGACACACGCAGATTGGGCGCCGGCCCAGGTGCCAACACGCGCCCCCCCCCAATGTGGTGTGAGCCCTCTCCCCACACCCAGCATGAGCCCCCCTGCCCCCGAGGGTCCCCAACCCCTGCAACACCAACAGGGATGCCAACAGTGAAGCACCCCTCGGGCCCCTGTGGATTTCCCTTCACCTCCTTTGCCCACAGCCTGATTCTTGCGGGCAGTCCCCCTGGCCTGCGGGGACGGCCTGACACGCAGCCCCCCCCCCTGCCCCGGGCCGCATCTCTCTGAGCCTGTGAGCCAGACAGAAGAGCTCAGCAGGTTCTGCGCTGGTGCCTTTGTTTGCGGGGGGGTGGGGAGAGGCAGTTCACCAGGAGGCCAGCCTGGCCAGTCCCCCAGCCCCAGGAAGCTGCTGCGGCGGGCCCTGCTCCCCACGCGGGTGACGACGGGCCAGGCGTAGGGCGCGGGTGCCCCACAGTCACTCAGCCTTGGTGCCGACGGAAGCCCTCCCTGTCTTGGCCTCTCCAGCACCGAGGCCTGGCCCGTTGTGGCAGGTGTCCTTGGCCTCTTCCAGGGCAGCGGGGGATCAGCCGCCCCACCATCTGCTTGGCCCCAGGCAGAGCCAGGACCCCGTGGTGGGGGCAGGAGGCCAGCCCCTCAGGCCTGGCGTGTGGTCTCCCGGCCTCTGCCAGCCAGGCTAGCGATCTCTGCCCGCCAAGGAGACCGGGGGCGGGGGGGGGGCCGGTCTTCGGTGGCTGTCGGTCCGTGTCCTGAGTTTCCTTCCCAACTCACTAGTCTCTGTTGCTGTCCCTGGGCCACACGTGGACCTTGTCCTGACCGTGGCCGGGCTCCTCCACGTGGCCTGCTCCCTCCCGAACTGCAGGGTGTTTGGGCAGCTGTGAAACGCCCCAGGAGGTGACACGGGTCTAGGTGCTGATCTGTGGGTCCCCGTGCCTGCCAGGCCCCTCTTCTGACAGGCTGTGCTGCTTGCCTGGCAGGCCCAGCCTGGCACCGCAGCCACCCCCCCCAAGTGCCAGTCCCCGTGGGCCCCTGTTCTTCTGTACTTTTGGGGCTTGCAGTCCCCACCGTGCATCTCCTGCCCCTGCCCGGGGGTCCCCAGCTGGGACACAGCCAGCTGGGTCCATAAAGGACAGGTCATACTTGGAAGTGTCCTTGAGAGCCAGAGCCCCAGGGGCTCGGGGAAGTCCCTGCAAGGCCGGTTCCTGTGACCTGCCAGCCCCAGAGAGTGGTGCTGGGCACCCAGCTCCCCCCAAGTCGAGGACAGCGGGTGTGTGTGAGGCCCTGCGGGCAGGGAGCTGTCGGAGGAACCTCGCAGAGACGCCTGCTCTCCCAGTGTCCCTGTCCTGTGCCTGGTCTCCCTTCAGCGGCCTCCCTGGGCGGCTTCTCCTGGCCACCTTCCTGTGGCTGGGCCCTCCCTCCGTCTTCGCACCTCGGTCTTTGTCTTCTTTCCTTCTGCTGGGTCCTGCCTCCAGGCACCCTGGTCTCGCGTCTCTGTCCCGGGCCTCCTTGTGTGCCCTGCCTGGCTTTAGAGCTGCCCTTGTCCCTGCACGGCTCCCCAGGTGTCTTCTGCTGTGGCCCCGTATCACTTTGGAGGTTTTCCTCCAGGCACAGTCCGTGAAAGGCAGCTCGAGAAGAGCCCCGCGCCCCAGGGTCCCCATGTCACCCACAGAGGAGCTGCTCATGGCACGGGCCTGCGTCAGGGAGACCCTGCCCTGTCCACGTCCAGCTGAGAAGACCGTCAGCAAGGGCACAGCCCCGCTGCATACCTGCTGGGACGGCGGGCGCAGAGGCCACTCCGGGGGGCTCTGGCTGCGGTGGGAGCAGTAACAAGGAGACGCCACTGGGCATGTGGGTCCCACTCCGCGTGTTTATCAGGCCCCAGACCCCCTTGCCAATGGGAGGTCAGGGGTCTGGGCTGGCAGGGACCCCTCCTGAGGCTGGGGTGCGGGCAGGTCCGGCACAGGTGGGTGGCTTAGACTCAGTCCAGCCCGTCCTGTGCCTCTGGTCTCGTGGGGCAGGGGTCCTGGCACTGAGTGCAGGGAGATCTCAGTCCCACCAGTGAAGGGGAGAAGCCACATGCCAATTTCCTTTGGGGCGGGAGGCACCCCTCCGTCCCTCCTTGGGACCCCCCCTCCCTGGCTGTGGTGGGTCCTGCGCACGTGCACCCTCATTGCCCGTTTCCCGTCGGAGTCCTTTCTCTAAGCCGCTGCCAGGTGCTCTCCCTGGGTGCCCCCCCCCCCCAGAAGACCCAGGAACGTCTTCGTCCCAGTGTCCCAGGACCGAGCGTCCTCTCCCTGGTGTTCCTGGAGCCCTTAGGCTAGGCCTCGTACCTTGTGTGTGTGTTGGGGGGAGTGTCCACACTGCGGAAACTCGCCGTTTCAGAGGGCGGGGTGCCAGGGCGTTCATCTCAGTTGGGCAGCCAGCACCTCAGATTCCACATTGTCCTCTCCCAAAAAGCAGCCTTGGGCCTGCTCAGCAGTACCCCGCCCCCGGTGCCCCCAGGCTGCATTCTGGCTGAGGGTGTGCCTGGTCTGGATGGTTCTCGCAACCAGAGCGTGTGTGCTTGAGGGCTCGCTGGCTCGCGTCAGGCTGGGGAAACGCCCTGCCCTCATTTTTGAAGTTTCTCCGCTTGCTTCTGCCTCTGGCTCCCACCGCTCCTTTGCCTTCTCTCTCCCTTCCCCCTGGGCCCTCCCCTCCCATCTCTAGTCTGCGCCCCACTGTGCCACCCCCCAGGGTTTGCTCCCCACTGCCCTCTCTGTGTCCCTGGGGCTGCACTCAGGCGACATGGGGTCCCATGTGGCCCAACCATGTCACCCAGAGGGCAGCAACCCCAGCCTCAGTGGCGCCTGCCCCCAGGGCACATCCTGCAGCATCTGCCCGTGACCCTGGCGTGGGACCCTGGGGGCAGGGGCAGCCTGGGTCAAATGCCCTGCCCTTTACCCTGCCACCCCCTCCCATCTGGCCCTACACGCCCTGCCCTGCACGTCCTGGATTCTTCCCACAGGGCCACCGAGCACACATTGGATCAAAAATTGCAGATAATGTGAACGAATTGAGAGCTTTGTTTTAATTAAGGATAATTCAATAATTTTGGATGGTTGGAGTTGCAGGTCACCCCCCTCACCAGTAGGTACCTGTCCCCTCCTGCCCATCACTTGTCTGCCAGGGGGCACTGCAGAGACACATTGTGCCTCGTGAACCCACTACTGGGAGGCCCCGCCCTCCTGGTCCCACAGCACCTTCGCAAGTCACCTGCCCTCTGCGTGCGTCTGGGGGGCGGGGGACACAGACTCAAGCCCCCGGCTCCTGGCGGCCGGAAAGGACCGCTGTGGGCGTGAGGCAGCCCTGTCCACGGCGGGCAGGGCAACCCTGGGGCAGCCTGGCTTCTGGAAGAGCTTGGAAGCTACTGCCCCCGCCTGCTGTCCCCAGAGAGCCAGGCCGGGGACCTCCGGGGGCTGCCCCAGGCCCTGCCTGTGGTTTCACCCGAACGCCCCACACACCGCTTCTCCCGTGGCACTCAGGGCGGTCGCCGCGCGTGCCCGGTCTGCCCCGCACACTCCGCAGACGCCGCGCTCTGAATGCAAGCGCCCTCGCTCCGTCCACATGGACGCTCACGGTGCAGCTGTCACAGCAAGAGGCCCGGTCAGGACAGCCAGCCCCTTGGTGCCGTCGCACTCCCACCTGCACAGCCCAGGGCAGAGCTTACTGAGTGAGATTGGAGCTGTCTGTCGCTCTCTGTCCGTCCCCTACTCCCCAGCCCACATTTGCCAGAGGCAGGCCGTCCCATGCCCCATCTTGTGCTCCCGTACTTGGGTCCAGGGCGCACGCGTGGTCCTCAGCCACGGTGGCCGTCCTGGTGTGCAGGCTGAGGGCTCCCGCACGAACGCCCGGCTCCCCGCAGGTACGTCCAGCTGCTGAAGGACCACAGGCCCCGGGTCGTGTGGGACAGCCAGGCGGCCGAGCACTTCTTCGAGTACAAGAAGTGAGTGTCCGGAGGAGGCCCTAGGTGAGGGCTGTGCATGCCCAGGCTGGCCAAGGGCCCCGCCACCCCTCCCCCCAGCTCGACCTCTGCCCCGAGGGCTGATGGGACCCGTGGGGCGGCCTTCCCAGCAGGACCCGAGGCCTCCGCTGCCCGGCACTCCGGTGTTGGGTGGGGCTGGGAGAGGCAGCGGCAGGAGGCCTCATCCTCTTTTGCAGGAGCCGAGGAGGGAGGCACATCGTCTTCTACCCGACTCTGAAGGTACTGGCGGGCCCGCCTTTGTGCCGGGGGTGGGGGCGCAGGTACAGCGCCGCTCCCCCCAGAGTGACCCTTGCCCTCTCGGAGGGCAGCATGGGGCGGGGGGGGGGGGCCGGGGGCTGCCACGGGGTGAGGTGGGGCTGACGCGTCCCGGGCCCCCCGCAGTCTGTGCAGGTGCGGCTGGAGCTGGCCCGGGAGCTGGGCGTCGGCGTGTCCATGTGGGAGCTGGGCCAGGGCCTGGATTACTTCTACGACCTGCTCTAGGCCGGGCTCCAGGCGGGCGTGCGCCCTCCTGAGCGGTGGAGTGACCCGTTGAGAAGCAAAATACAGACTCTTCTCTTTTCCGTTCGGCTTCTGCTGTGGTCCTCGAGCGGTGGTGGAGGGGCCCTGGGAGCCGGGCCTCCTCGCGGGGGTGGGGGGGTCCCGGGGGGGGTGCTGGGAACGCAGGCCCCTCCCGTCCAGCCCTCACTGCTGCCTGTTGCTGGCGGGGTGGGGGCAGGGCCGGGCCCCTGGCAGGGCCCAGTGTGGGCCCTCGGCTGTGCTGAGGGGCCTTGGCCTCTCGCGGCCCGAGCTGGCTGCGTCTCCGGCCAAGCCGCACACGGCAAAGGCGCAGGCGCCGCTGCAGAAAGCTGGGCTCAGAGAAGCTCTGACTCTCCGCCGAGGCCCTGGACCCCACGGGGCAGCACAGGGACCCCCGGGAGCCCTGTGGCTCCCGTGGGCCGGGCGGTCAGGTTCCGCCCACAGGGCAGCTAGGCCCCCGGGTCGAAACCTGAGGGCAGATGCTGGGATGCCGGTAGCCAGAGACTCTGAGCCCCGGGTCCTCGGCCAGAAGTGCTGCTCACGCCTACTCCCCAGTAATTAGCCTCCTTGGGCTTCAAGCAAGCAGAACCCCTCGGGGAGCCATGCCAGTCCAGGGCCCGGAGCCAGAGCCCTGCCCACCTGGGGCAGACACCGTGTGCGCGTGTGGGGCTGCTCCACGGCTCTGGTTTCCCCCACACGCGGGGTTAGAGCTCCAGGCTGGGAGTCCTGGGGTGGACATGAAGCCAGAAGGGCTCCAAGGGGGAGGTTGCATGTTTTGAGGGGCAGGGCTGGGCTGGGCCCTCCAGTTCCTGGTTGGAGCCACCCTCCCCTCCAGAGCTACCCCACTCCCGACCCCCCCCAGACCTGCTCACGGGGTGCGGCCTGAATAGGAGGACCGGTGGGGGGAAGTGTCGTGCGAGAAGTCCGTGTGCTCAGCTTCCACAGGTTGTGTGTGTGTGCGCACGCGCACGCATGTTCACACGTGTGCCTGTCTGCTTGTGGGACAGGGACGCTGACCAGCACATAGGGCCACAGCACGGGTTCCCTGAGGCCCCACACCAAACACCCTGGCAACGGGCAGGAGCAGAGGATGGAGCTGTAGGCACGGGCCAGTCCCCTCCCCCCACCAGGGCTGGGGTGCTGGGTTCTAGTGTGTCTGAGTCCGCTCCAGAGTTGGGCTCACGGACGAGCCAGGATCAGTGCATCTGGAGCCAGGCAGGTGACAGACACTGGGGGGCGGGGGTGGCTCCTCAGCTAGGGCTTCGGAAGGTGGGACCAGTGAAGGGGCTGGGAGCTGGGAGAGGGGCCCTGAGGTCGGACCCTCAGGGGTGCCCACACTGAGAAAAGGGAGTCCGGGGACCGAGTACAGGCAGCAGGTGGGGTCTGGCCGGTGGGTGGGGAGCCCGGGGGACGTGGGGTCGGGGCTGGAGCCTCAGGGCTCACGTGGGCTGTGAGGGAACGACACGTCTCCTCCATGGGTCCAGCGAGAAGGAGCTTGCACGTGGGTCCAGGGGCGCAGCCTGGCGCGGGGGCAGGTCTGTGTGGTCACACGTACCGGGGGAGAAGAGGGCCGGGCCGGGGGGGGGGGGCTCGGGGGGCCCTGGGTTAGATGGGGGCTGCGCTGCTGGACGTGGGGCTCTTGCCGGCACTGCAGCTGCTGGTGGGTTAGCCGTGTGCCCGGAGACCACGAGCTCGTGCTGGTTCTGGTGGCAGGTTCATCGGTGGTTTCCGTGGCATGAGGACAGGTGGTGTTGGGGGGACACGGGGCAGGGGACTCGGCCGTCTGGGTTGTGTCTGTGGCTGTGGTCAGTGCTTGGCTGCGCGTCAGCAGGTGTGTCCAGCACACAGAAACGGTGACACTCGGGGGCGTCCCAGGGAGGAGCAGGGAGAGGGCAGCAGCGGGGACCACCTGACCCACAGCCTTCCTCCCAGGAGACCGCCTGCCCCTCGGGGCCCGGGGACCCCGCCCACTCTATTTGCAAAGTCCGCACAGATGAACAGTTACGGGCAAAGTTCGCAGGAACAGAAAGACCCCTGGGGGCAGGCAAGGCCCCGGGGCTAGATGGAGGGGCCGCCCGACGTCCGGGGACTGGCCGGGAAGAGCTGGGAGCCGGTCAGGGAGGCACAGGGCCCTTCTGAGACGCCACTGCGCTACCTCCTGCACCTAATTCCGTGGTTTGGTGGCTGGTCCCACGCACATCCGGGAACCACACTCCAGGAACATGGTGGCGGGCCACGGCCACACAAGGTCTGTCTGGGCACAGCACCCCCACCCCGGGGGTGGGGGGGTTAGGGCAGAAACAGACACGGGTGGGGGCTGCTGTCCACGCGCTTTATTAAGACGTCCCAGAGCCCGCCCTGGCTCCGCTGTGGAATGTGGTCGGCGGGGCTGCCCGCCGTGAGCACCAGGACCCGAGGGCGGCCCTTCACCCCCCACCCCGCTGCGAATGGCCCCGGCCACGGGGGAACCCACTGCTCTGCAGAATACACGGATATGAAAAGCGCCAGAAGCCCCTCCCGCCCCCAGCCCTGCGCGTGTGGCCCCTGCGCGGCCACCTCGGGTCCAGCGCGCTGCTCACGGGGCTACCTGAGGGTCCCGGGGCCCCAGGGGCTGCACCTCCCCTGCCCCGTGCCCAGGACGGCGCGGGGTCCTGCAGCAGAGGCGGGCGGGCGGGCGAAGTCCTTTGGCAGCGAGGCCTACGCACAGTAGGTGTCTGCCTTCACCACCTGGCAGTACATGGTCATGGCGAAGGTCAGACCCAGGATCTGTGGGACACGAAGGGGGGCCGGGCAGGACTCCAGGAAGCCACAAGCACAGACCCACCCCGCAACTTCCGGGATGGCCTGCACCCCACTTCTCTGGGGGTGCCCCCCAGCCCTGGCATTCGGGTCCATCCCAGCCACATCCCCCTGAGCCGTGGCAGGGCCGGCCCACCACAGGCAGAGGGGGCACCCTGGGGGTCCTGGGGCCCGGACCTGGGACCTGCCTCTCCCTTAGCTTGGCCACTGTGGCTTCTGCTGGCGGCTTTAGGGCATTTCGTGTCCATCGACTCCAGGTCTGGTCCTGGGCCACATGCCCCCTCCCTACCTGCCCAGAAGTCCCTAGTGGCCTCCCCCCTGCCCGTCACCCAACTGTGATCACCTCTGAGTGTCTGTGTGGTCTGGCTGCTACCCCCGTCTACACCCCAGGAACGGGGGCCACCTGACATCCAAGTACGCGGACCCAGACGGGCCTCATGCTCCCTCGGGTGCTGACAGTCAGGACTTCCCTGAGGGCCGGGAAGCCCACCCTCACTCTGCACTGGGCAGTCCCGTGACTCTCACCCACCACAGCCCCCCGCAGGCCTATGGCTGCAGAACACGACCCGCCTGCCTGTCCCTGAGATGTCAGAGGTCACCTCCCCTGGGACTGGTCTCTGAGCCCCACCTCTCCTCAGCCGTGTGGGCTCAGGGGGCCTCAACCCGGGTGCTGGCGAGCTGGGTGCCGGTAGGAGGCTGGGGGCGGCGGGGGGGGGGACCCAGGGTACCTGCACCAGCACCGTGCACAGCCCGAAGATGCCCACCGCCAGGAGGTTCTCCTGGAGCCACATCTTCACGGTCTCGTAACACGGCTGGAGGAAGAGAGGGTGTCAGGGGGGGCTGCAAGGCCAGGTCCCCGGGGCCAGGACGGGGGCAGGGGGCCATGCAGGCGCTCACCGCCTTCCACCAGGTGCCAGGTGTGTGGAGTCCGCAGCTGTCACTGAACTCCAGGCAGCAGGAGTCGGGCACGCGGGTGGCATTATAGACCTCGAACCAGTCGGTGTAGTTGGAGACCCCACAGCAGCGGAACTGCAGAGACACCAGCGCCAGGAGGGTTGGGGAGGCGGGTGGCCCTGCCCCCCAACCCGACCTGGCCCGCCCCGCCCCCCAGACTCACATCCGTCTGGATGATGCTCCAGGCATTGGTGAGGCCCACGTTGCCAGGCGTGCCGTACAGGTGCAGGCCCTTCTTCAGGTCTCGCTGGGCGTACCTGTCGATCTGCAGGTGCAGTGGGGTCAGCAGGGCCACCCCCATGGCCAGCCCCGCCTCCCCCATCCAGACCCTGCAGGTGCCCTGTGCCCACCCCCCTCCTTGGAGTCGTCTCCTCCCAGAAACCCCCATCCCTGTGCCGAGGACTTTGCCCCCGCCTCCTGCGGTGAACTCTGTGGTTCGGACCAGAGTGAGACGCGCCAGCACGGCCTCGTGTCTGCCCGAGGTCCAGATACCGACAGACGGGCGGAGAGCCCGAGAGCCGCGTGTACGCTCGGCTCCGACTGTCGGCCGAGACGCCCAGAAGCCACGACGCCCCAGCGGCAAGGAGCACGCCAGCCCCCGGAACGGGGCTCCCGGAGAAGCAGCTGA
>CM053575.1:480818-576361 GCA_028646485.1 Cryptoprocta ferox | reverse complement strand
CAAAAGAGCCCTCCGTGATGTAGATAAATGATTGAGCAAGTAAATGGGAACAGATTTTCCCACCCAACAAGCATGGGGTCGAGGCCAGTAGGAGCTCAGCACTGCCCCCCTGCCACCCCTGCTCCCGGAGCCTCCAGGCCGAGGGCGTCCCCTCCAGGCCTGGCCTCTGGCGGCTGTGCTTAAAGCTGGGTCCCCCGTGGGTGGGATGGCAGAGCGTCCACACTGGGCTCGGGGCTTGTGACCGCCGTTGTCAGCCCTGCCTGCACCTGTCACCACCCACAGTGCCGTGGCCCTTGCTGGGTGGTGAGGACGGAGGGAGGGTGGGGGCGGCTGACCTTGTCAGTGTAGGCGAAGAAGAGGATGGTGACGGTGGCCTCCAGCAGGAGCACCAGCAGCAGCATCACGAAGAACTGCAGGGGAGACAGGCCCCAGTGACTTGGCTCCTCCCCCCGCCCCCAGCTGCCCCCCCCCCCCAGCCCATGGAGCCTTCCGAGGGTGGGGCTGCAAACCTCAGATACCCCAGTGCTGAGGGAAGCCCCAGCCGGGTGTCTGTCCCCCGGACACCAGCACGAAGCTTGCGTGCTGCGTGGCAGTCCCCCACTCAAGCACCCCCAGAGGCACAGCCCTGACCTTGGCCATGGAGGCCCCAGGCCAGCCGAGCTGCAGAGGCATCCTTTGCCCGCCCTGCCTTTCCTGCAGACAGGGATGGAGCCAGGAGGTGGGACGATGCCCAGCAGGCCCCGTCCTCTCCTGGGGTCCCCGGTCTGGCATCCCCTTAGTGTGGGCTCAGGACTCAGGGCCCACACAGCCCCCAGAAGGCACCGGGCTCTGAACTCCCAAGTCACCCTGTGGGCAAGGCCGGGGTCCGGGCCCCACACACACACATCGCAGCTTTCTGCCCCAGGGCAGCTGGGGACCCGGCCACACCCCCACCTGCTGCTCCAAGTGACCGGAGGTGCCCCAAGCCTTGATGGGAGCATCTGGACACGCCGAACACCTGGGAAGCTGCACCCTCCGGGGCCCCACCCTGGGCAAGGGCCCCTCACACAAGATCGGGGTGAAGGTGTGATTTAGGACCTGGAGCTGCCCGAGGCCTCTGCCAGACATTAACAGGTGAGGAGCTCGCCCCGGGGACCCTCCCCTCCTCTAGTATCTGTGATTAATGTTCCCAAAGACCAGAGACACATGCTGTCTGTAAATCAGTCTCCAAGGCAGAGGTGGGGACTGCGAGCCTCTCAACTGAGATTCCGGGGGGCAGGGAGTCCCAGGAAGGGTGTCCTCAGGGAAAACAGGCCCGGTACAGGCTGCACTCGTGTGCGTCTGTCCTGTCGAGGGGCTGCCACAGGCCACGGTGGTGACCTGTTCCGGTCCAGGGGAGGCCACACGGGTAGGGAGCGCCGGCCCCAGAGGGGACCGTAGCCCCAGAGGGGACCGTGGCGGGGGCACTGACCGTGAGCAGCAGGCACTTGTTCTCCTTGATGGCCCCGATGCAGCCCACGAAGCCGATGGCCATGACGAAGGTGCCGGTCACGATGAGCAGGTTGGCAGCCGACAGGGACGGGAAGGAGGAGGACAGGGTGGCGAAGTTCCCCTGCGTGGCGGCCAGCCAGATGCCAACCCCGAGGATGCCGCAGCCCCCCAGCTGGGGCCACCGGGACAGGAGAGGGGGCAGTGAGGCCACCGTCCGCGTGCCCCACACCACCCAGAGCGGTGCCCAATGGGCCCTGCACACCCTCGCCCAAGCTGCTGACCTCCCAGGGCCAGCCACCCCTCCTGGTGTCGCCCCGGCACCCAGCTGGTCCCGCCAAAACACACTCCCAATCCACAGCATCAGTGATAGGGACCCCAAGGTCCCCCACCTGTGGTGGTGGAGATACTCTGTCCCAATGACCCTGGTGAGGCAGCCTGGACAGGGGGCCCCAGGGCTCCCCCCGAGCACCACCCCTCCGGGAAGCACCCCATTCTGCCCCCCACAGCCTCTCTGGACCTGGGTAGTCAGGGAGACCACCCCTGCAGACCCTGCCAGACCGCACGCTCGCCTCATCCTGAAACCACCCCCGCATGGGCCCCTCTGGTGTCCCCAGCTGTCCCTTCTAAGTGTGAGCCCAAAAGCACCCACGAGGCCCCCGCGTGGAGGCCAGCAGCAGGGTGGAGCAGGGAGCCCCATGCGGGCCCTGGCCACCCCTCCCTCAACCACTGGAGCTTGTTCCGCGCGTCATAGTTGCTCTTGTCACAGAAGCAAAATGACAGGAAGGGGGAGGAGAAGGCAGAGGGAACAGAGGGCCCTCGGCCTCGCGTGGTGCCGGCAGCAACGTGGCCAGGGCTGGGGGACACGGGGGGCCGGCCTGGGTGGTCTCGGGATGAAACGGGAGAATGTTCCAGGGTGCGGGCTGGGGGCGGTCAGCCCCACTAGCGCTGACCAGCACCTGGTCCCCCGAAACCTGGGCTTCAGTGACACCACTTGGGGACCCGTGGCTGCCAGGTTCTGGGAAAGGCCAGGCTCCTGACCATCTGGCCCGGCGGCCACGGCCTCAGCGCCCAGCACACTCCTGGGCATGATGTCCAGTCCCTGGAGTGATCACCCTAAATGCCCAGGACCGGCTGGGTGGCAGACTCCTGGGTATACGGCACACACCCCGCACGGGCTTCCTGAGCCTAGATGGCCAGACTCCCCATTTCCTAGACAAGTAAACAAGCTGGGCAATGAGGCACCTGCCCAGTCAGTCAGAGGCAGAGCCAAGGCCGGAGCCACCCGCACACAGCGCCTCCCCAAGCCTTGCGGGGACCCCGCGACTCAGCGGGCCCCACGGGCTCTGAGACCCCTGCCCAAGCTCGCCCCTTCCCCCACCAGCAGGTCAGCCTCCCCCAGGGGTGGGGGTGGGGCCAGCACTGCATCCTCTCCACAACGCGCTGGGGACCTCGCACACTGCGCATTAAGCCAGGCTGGCGGGACACTGCAATTATGGGGGGAAGGGAGCCAGGGCCCACCCGCATCGGGGATCCCTCTGGGCCTCACCTAGGGCCGAGTGGGACAGGACAGCCCCCCAGCTGAGATGCCCACCACCGTCCAGTGGGGACACCAGTCAGCACAGGGTCAACACGCGGGCCTCTCTGCACCCCACCCCGCCCCTCTTGGCCCCTTCGACAGAAGCAAGAACTTCTGTCTAGACCTTGTAAACGACGCCTTCAGAATGCTGCTGGCTCCGGACAGGGTCCGGGACGCTGCGGCTGCTGCTTCGGGTCTGGGGTCATCCTGCTTGTTGGAGCCCGTCGCAGAGTAGGGTGGGGGTCTGCAGCTCGGGCAAGGTGCAGGGAGGGGCTTGGGCCTGTGCTACCGGGTACCAGGCTTGGGGGATCCTGGTGCAGGGGCTGACCTGCCCCTGACCACATGGCCCTGGAGGTTCCCAGAGGGCCCACCATGGACGGTGACCTCTGCCTGTGGCCAGGATGTGCACCTGTGAGGCCACCGCAGTGCCGTGATCAAACCCGGGGCCGTGACCAGGTGCCGGGGGCCAGGGGAGGCTGCCCAGACGAGACTCAGAGGTGGGAGGGCAGCCGGGGGACCCGCCCGGAGGAGGGGCTCCCCTGAGCCTGGGTGTGTGCCCCATGTGAGGAGCCAGCTGCCTGGTAGAGGGGGCAGGGTGCACAGCTCCGGAGCAGGACAGGGTCTGCTGGCATCATGGGGACGTGTGTGCGCCCACACCTACGGGATGGGCATGACTTCTGCATGGGATGCAGGCAGGCCCCTAGCCACGGTGCTGGCCTCGGGTGAGGCCACAGAGGGGACACCCCTCGCCTCTGGGCACCGCACGCCCACCTGTGGCAGGCACCACTCAGCATCATGGGGCACAGAAGAGGCTAGACAGGCCCTGGCCCACCTCTGGGCCTCCCGCCCCACCTGCAGATGAGAAACGGAGCTGAGGAGCTTTCCGGAGCCGAGCCCCTACCCCATGCCTGTTGGGACAGCCACCACCTCATCCCCACAGCGTCCCCCAGGCCTCTGGGATCCCCAAAGCCCCGAGGGAAGGTTGAAGCTGGGGCCACCGAGTAAGGTGACTGGGGAGGGGCCTGGGTCAGGGAGGGCGTGAGGGCAGGCCACCTCCCCCTGGAGGGGGACACAATGACTGCCATCTCCAGGCCTCACGCCAGCTTGTCCCCTATTGAACCAAGCAGCCTCCACTTTGGGGGAGTCACATCCCTGAGCTGAGGCCCCAGGACTGTGGGTGGTCCGTGTGGCTGGTCCCCAGGCAGAGGACAGAATTGTGTTCTGTGCTTTATAACCCCGACCGCCTGCCTTCGAGGACATCGGCGGCCGGCTCCCGTCAGCAGGAAAATGAGCCCATCTGAGCGCCCTCGCCCTATGGGGACACGTGGAAGGGCCTGTGGAGGACATCGAACAGGCGCCTGTGGCGGAGGGGCAGTCTGGGTCCCCGGGGACCCCAGGGTGGGGTGGGGTGGAGGGGTCCCCACCCCCAGCCCTGCTGGAAACGGATTTCCTTAATTAAGGCCACAAAACGTCCCCACCTCTCCACCCTGAGATGGCAGGAGAGACCCACACGGTGACACACACAGCCCATGCTGTCACAGACACCCCTCACCATCACTGTCACACATAGACACCCTCCGTCACTGTGTCACACATCACACGGTCACAGACACCCTCACCGTATCACATGATCTGTTGTCCCCATAAGCTCCAAGGCCCTCCGTGTCCACGTAGACCAGTCACTAAAAACTCAGACGCGCACGCAACAGAATGCACACGCGTGGTTAATAAAATTATCTGTAATTTTGAAAATGTTTCTGCGTGTGCAGCTTTTAAAACATTTTGGCAGGAAAATTACAGCCTCCAAGTGCAGGAAGAAACAAGCCCCGTCAGACTCAGACACAACGTCGAACACGGGGTAAGTGGGGCTGAGGCCCCTGGGAGGCCAGGACCCCACCCCGACCCTACAGATGTCCAGCCAGACAGAAGCAGCTGCAGACCCCAGCCGGGTCCCAGGGGCAGAGCCCGAGACAGCCTGAGACGGGAGCCCAGCCCCACCGCCAGCCGTGGCCTCCTCGACTCCCTCCCATGCGCCTCGAACACATGCCCCGTCTCGTGCCCGCCCCTGTCCCCGCCCCAGCCCAGTGCCCGGCTCCTGCTCCCCCACCCTGCGGTCTCTTCCCTCGTCTGCATTCTTCAGTTTGGCCCAGGGCTGGGGGTACAGCGACCGCACGGTCAGAGCTGCCGTCCCTTCCAGGCCCATGAAGGGACAGGTGTCAGGCGGCCCGCTGCCACTGCCCCTCCGGCCAGCAGATGGCAGGACAGCTGGCCACGTCCTCGGAACACAGCGGAGGGCTGGGTGCCCACAGGGGCCAATCCCGTGCCTGGAAGCCCCTCGCCTGGCAGGCAGCCCGGCCTTGGGGCGGGGACAGGCCGTGGCAAGGTGTCACTACTCCCGGCCAAAGAGCAGCCCGGAGGGGATCCCATCTGTACGAGGTGCAGGAACGGCGAACTCTGTCCACCGCGCCGGAAACCAGGCCTGCAGCTGCCCAGGACAGGGAGTCAGGGGCAGCGGGTGAAGGGGCCTGGGGCACATTCCGGGCTCACAGACGTGCTCCCGACCTCGGCTGGAGACTATCTGGGTGAAGACTCAGCAGGCCACTCACTTAAAATCTATGCAATCGCCTGCAATTAAGCCCCCGGTGCCATCGTCAGCCCCTCTCGCTCACCCCCAGCCCCGGAAGCCCCCGCCCCCGCCCGGGGACCCCCTGAAGCCAGGGTCCAAGGAGGAGGGCGTGGGCCGGGGAGCAGACGGCCCTGGCCAGAGGCTTCGGGAGGTCCTGGTCCACCCTCCGTGGCGGGAAGTTGCTCACTGGACCTCAAAGGGGCAGCCAGGGGCGCCCGGGGGCTCGGTCGGTGGAGCGTGGGACTCTTGACCTGGGGGTTGTGACTTCGAGAGCCACGTGGGGTGGAGAGATGACTTCAGGATAAAATTTAGGGGTGCCTGGGTGGCTCAGTCGGCTAAGCTTCCGACAGGATTTCAGCTCAGGGCATGATCTCACTGTCGAGTTCAAGTCCCAGGTCAGGCTCTCTGCTGACAACGTGGATCCTGCTTGGGATTCTCATTCTCTCTCTCCCTCTCTCTCTCTTCTCTCTCTCTCTCTCTCAAAATAGATAAACTTTAAAAAAAGAGTCTTTAAAAAATCAGTTCAGGGGCACCTGGGTGGCTCAGTCAGTTAGGTGTCCCTTGGTTTCGGCTCAGGTCGTGACCTCAGGGTTTCATGGGTTCAGGCCCCACATCGGGCTCTGTGCTGACAGCATGGAGCCTGCTTGGGATTCTTTCTCTCTCCCTCTCTCTCTGCCCCTCCTCTGTTCACCCTGTTTCTCTCTCAAAAATAAATAAACTTTTAAAAATATATTAATAGAATTAAATTTAAAAAAGGAAAAAAAAAACCCAACCATAGCAGCACTGCTTGTGGGGAGGGGGAGGGAGAGGCCATCGCCAGGTACCTGGGGCAGCAGGCGGGGGGGGGGGGGCAAGGCACCACACCGCAGGTAGAAAGACAGGACCAGGGCTGTGGATGGTGGGGTGCAGCAGGGACATGGCCCCCCGGCTGCTGGATGGACCTCCTGATCTCCAAGACCCGCTCCAGCCCTTAACGGGCCACATCTCGGCCCCAGACAGAGCCCACTCCACCTCTGCATGGAGTAAGTTGTGTAGAAACATGTAGAAAGTTGTGTCCAGAGAGGCCTGGCAGACCTGCCTCTCCCCTTGCCCTCCGTCCCAGCAGGCTGGGCTCCGGGGACACTCACAGAGCCCGTCTGGGTCACTTGGGTGGACAGGCCCAACAAGCACCCGGCATAGAGCTGCAGCTGCCGGGATCCCACAGCGGGGCAGGCGGGGCCCCCCAACTGACCGCTGCTACCCCAAACCTTTTCTCAGGGGAGCCGCCAGCACCCCGACAGACACACGGGGCCTCCAGCATCAGGGCCTCTGTTCAGAAACGGACTGCTGCTGCTTATAGCGTGTGCGCCTGCCGTCCCCACCCTCCGTCTGCGGAGCTGGACCCAGAGACCTGGCGCCTGCCTCCCCCGAGCAGATCCACGTCCCGGGCCCCAGAGTCCCCCTCTGTCCACCAGCCAGCTGCTGCTGCAAGGACGAGAGCGTCCTGACCCTTGACTTGACCAGGGCGGTCAAGCACCCCCTCCCCCAGCACCGGCCCCCATCACAGAATCTGCCTGCCCTCCCTCCCTCCGCCCATCACAAGGCTGCCCACCTCCCCCTACTTGCAGCCCACAGGCAGCGGGACACCCCTGCCCGGCTCTGTCGCAGAAAGAAACAGGAGCCAGGATACGGGGATGCCCCCAGCACCACCAGGAGCCCGGAGCCAAGGGAGGCACAGGGTCTGAGGGCTGTGACCTCAGGCAGGTCCCCGCGGCATGTCTGTTCCCCTAGCTGCGGAGAGGACTGGGGGGAGGTCACAGCCCCCAGCTCTGCAGAGCGCCTCCCACCACAGGTCCCCTCCTCCACTGGTCTCAGGGGCCTTGCCCAAAGGTCAGTGACAGCAGACCAGGCCACCCATATGGATGTCACCTGCAGCTCATCAAAGAGGAAAACTCATGGGCCCACGTGTTCCAGTGGACAAATGAGGCCCTAGGGAGGCAGGCCTTACCCACAGTCCTGGTGGCCTGGGCAGCAGAAAACAGCAGGCAGGGTTCCGACCCCCACCCCAGTCATGCAGAGGGGCCCTGAGCACAAGTGCAGGGAGAGGCAGAACAGGGAGCAGCTCAGAAGTAGGGAGGGGCTGGGGAGCAGCAGGGGAGGGGCCCTCAGCTTGGCTGATCCAAATTTGGGAGGAGCTGGGCCGCAAGGCTGAGGAGGGGTGGGGAGGGGTGGGGGTGGGGGGACACAGAAGCATCCTTACCTTGCTGAGCCCAGCCCTGCCTCCCCCCAGGTCCATTCCCAGGACCACCAGGGCCACAGGGACTGCCCCCGGGGGAGCCCTGAGCTCTGACACAGGGCAGGGAAGAGGCAGGAACCTCTTTCCTCTCCCCCAGCCCCTGGGCCCCCGCCTCTACCTCTGTCATGGTGGAGGCCTTGAATGCAGGCACTCCCCAGGGGCTGCGCAGCCCCCAAACCCTCACCCTGTGCCTGGCATCACAACGCACGCCCCACCTGTTCCCAGGCACCGAAGGACGGGGCTCACAGGACACGCCCCCGGCCCCATTTTAGGGGCTCTGTGCAGGCCTCAGAGAAGCTCCCTGTGCCCAACGAAGGCCTCATCTGCTGTGGGGAGGCCGGACAGGGGCCCTCACCACCAGCACCTCTGTCCCTCTCCTCCTCTGAGTGTCACCTGTGCCTTCCCAGCCCCCCCCCCCCTCTCAGGGCACCCCAGCTCCAGGCACTGGTGACAACAGGCAGACCTGTTTCTTTCCCTGAGACAAGCCAATGACCCAGCCAGGCCGCACAGGACCAGGACAGACAATCGATGACTCTCTCCTGCCCCGCAAGGACCCAAGGCTGGAGGTCTCAGGCCTGCCAGCCAAGACCCAGACAGGAGCCCCCAAGAAGAACCCATCAAACAGGGCGTGTAAACAAGATTCTTAGGTAAAAGTCAAGTGTCTCCTGAGCCAGCCTCTCCCCATCCTCAGAGCACCTCCCCCCCCCACAAAGTAGGACCCCACGGCCTCTCCACACCCAATCAGGACCCGAGGTCTCAGCCAGGGGTGCCGAGGGTCCGGCGGGGTGGGGGTGGGGGGCCGGCTGGAGGACCCAGGAACAGAAACGTCAGGAAGCCAGATGTGCAGGTGCCTAACGGGGCCGGGTGTCAATGGGAGGGCCTTGCGGGGGTCTGCCTCTGGGAGAATCGAGGCTTTGAGGTGAATCCTGAAGTAAAAGGGTGCCAGGCAGCACTTGGGGGACAGGAGAGCCAAGACGAGGGCGGGAGGGAGCTAGAAAGGCATTGCACCTGGACCTCTAAGCAGCTGTGCGGGAGGGGGCCCTGATTCCCACCTCCCCTCAACGTTTCCTGGGTGCCCTTGGGACCCTTCACCTCCCTGCTCCCCTCCCCCATCTGTACCTGCACCCTGGACTCCTGCCCCACCTCCCTGGGGCCCCGGGCACCCGCTCCCTCTGGGAGCCACAGCCAGGGCAGGCGTGGCCACCCGACCAGACGTAATGCCCCCATCCCACCCCAGCTGCAGCCGATGACCTCCCCACTAGCCAGGGTGTCCAGGGTGGCCTGGCCGGGCTCTGCAGGAAGAGGGTGGGACTGGCACAGGTGAGGTCCTGACCCCGGGACGCCCCTCCCACTACCTGAGCCCTGAACCTACAGTGAGCTCCTGTGGGTGAGGGTGTGGTCCGTCCCCTGGTCTCCCAGTGACAGTGGGAAATGGGCTGAGGGACCAGCACCCCCAGGTAGCAAAGGAGCTGGGGTCCCGGGGAAGGGGTGCTCTAGCCTCAGGCCACCTGCACTCACGTGGCAGCTGCAGAGGGACCCAGACTCCTGACCGTTCTCCCCAGGCCTCACCTTGGGTGCCTCCCGTGCGCTGTGGGCAGCCCCAGATGCCCCTTTCTGACCCACTGGTCTCAGACCCCGGCTGGCCACCCTGCTGGGACAGGGATGGCACATGCCAGCAGCAGGGGCCCAGTTTGCCCGGCTGGGAGCTAGAATTGTATAAGAAAAGGGAATTGGATTTTCCAGCCCAGGAGCGGGTCCCAAAGGGGTTTCTGATTTGCTCTTTTCCAGGTTGAGGATGTCATCCACGGCAGGGACTGGCGGAGCGTGTCTGTCCTGCAGCCAGTACGGTGGCTCCTTCGGGGCTCTCAGGGCAGACACAGCTCTGCCTGGGGACCAGTTACAGTGGGCTGCTCTCAGATCACCCAGGACAGAGATCAGGGACAAAACCAAGTCCTGCCTACCTCCTGCGACCGGACTATCCACTACACCCTCTGCCTGCCTCCCCCGACCCCCCCGGCAGCAGTCAATCCACCACCTGTGCCGTCACCACGGTCAGGTCTGGTCACCTCCAGTATCTCCCGTCAGCCACCCCACACGGGCGCCCGCTGCAGCTGGTCACCATCCCGCACAGAGATGTCCCCCCTTCACACGCCTGGGCCCGAGCTCCGGCTGACAGCCCCGCCTTCCTGGCCGCGGGCCTCAGGGGTTCTTCTCCCCAGACCGGGGCCTCATCCCTCCCAGGACCCCCTTGTAGAGAGAGAACAAACCCTCGGGGTGGCCGGCTCTGCAAGCGGGCATCTGGGTCCCACCCGAAGGCAGCCCAGGCTGACGGGCCCTCCACAAGCTGGGAAGAGAAAACTACAGCCCGGGATGGAAGGGAGGTGCAGAAAGACAGAGCCGGGATTCTGGGCATTTGGCCTTAATGGGGCTGCAAGCAAATGAGCGTGTGCAGGACAGCCCCCTCTCGGGGTCCGGCTGCAGCTAACGCCACACCCCCTTCTCCCAAACTGTGGGAAGGAGGGTTGGCTCAGGAATTCAGATGGAGCCGAGAGTGACCTTGGCATCCGCTCTCCACCAAGCCTCCGGTAGCCCAGCCTGCAGAACCCCAGCCTGGTCGGGTGGGACACCGGTCACAGCCAGAGCCCGCCATGCTCCCAGCAGTTACGGGGCTGCGGCAGGGTGGCTATTTTGTCACCTCCATCATCGTCCCCACCCCTACCCTCGTCTAGAGGCGGAAGGGGCCGCCCTGTAGCACCGACACCTCTGACCCTGGACCCACACATCCCCTCTGAGCAAACACAACCCGTTCAGCAGAAGTTACGGGCACCAGCCCACACACAGGCACCCCGTGTGGGAGCAAGGGCCGGCGGGGAGGCCAGACACCGCCCCAGCACTCAGGGTGGGTGGCCCAACATCCTGCTCGGTGCCAGCCCCCAGCCAGGGAACTCACCGGTGCGCACACACCCCGTCTCCCTTCCCACAGGGCCTGCAGAGACGGGGGGACCACCTGGCCCCCAACAGCCCCTCGGGAACCCCAACAGCCCCTGGTGGGTCACTCCACTGGGAGCGGGAGGGGGTCGAAGAAAGGACGCCCGCTGGCTGCGCCCAGGGAGGGCAGGGGAGGGGAGGGAGGGGAAGCGCCGGAGTTCCAGCGCTCGGCCGGCCACCACCAGCATTCGAGCCCCGGCCCAGGCGGGCGCGGCGTCGGGCGCGCAGGTGCGGGACACGTCCGGTCTCAGCAAGAGGCGGGAGACGGCGCGGGCCGGCCGCCCGGAGTGCGGAGCCTCGGCCACAGCCCCGCGGGGCCGGAAACCCGCCCCAAGGGCCGCTCCTCCGGGCCCCCGGCCGGAGCGGCGAGCCCGGGCACACGCAGCGCCGCCCGTCTGCGTCCTGCTGCCTCGGCCCCCACCCCTGCCGGAGCAGCGACTCTGGATTCGCCCTCGTTCCTCCTGCCAACGCCGGGCCGGCGCCGCGGCCGCGCCGCCACTCACCCAGAAGAGCAGGTTGAAGGCGAACATGAGGAACTTGACGCCCTGGAGGCAGCCGCGC
Source organism: Cryptoprocta ferox (assembly GCA_028646485.1). Lineage (NCBI taxonomy): Eukaryota > Metazoa > Chordata > Mammalia > Carnivora > Eupleridae > Cryptoprocta > Cryptoprocta ferox. The sequence goes on along the minus strand of CM053575.1, from coordinate 564,865 downwards.
GCCATGCTGCAGCGCTTCAGCTCTAGGAGGAAGATGAAGGAGAGGTCCAGGTAGAAGACCACGTACTTGTTGCCCTTGGGCGACGTGTAGCGCGCCTGGGCCGCCTTGGGGCCGAGGCTGGCGTGCAGGCCGAAGAAGGGGCCGCCGTCCCCGCCGTCCCCGCCGTCCCCGCCGTCCCCGGCGCCCGCGCGCCCGTACAGGCTGCTGTAGCGCCGGAAGGGGCCGCCGCGCGCGAAGCCCGGCTCCTTGCCCTCCGGCGACGGGCTGCGCCGGTAGGTGGACTCGTCCGTGCTCGAGCGGCGCATCGCGCCAGGGCCGCCGCCGGGCTCAGCGCCCCGCGCCCGCCGCCCCGGAACGCCGCATCCCGCCCCGGCCCCCGCCCCGGCCCCGCGGTGGCAGCCGGGCGCGCAGCTCCTCTCCGCCCCGGCGGCGGCCCCGGACACCTGCCCGGTCCCCGCGCCGCAGCCCCGGCCCCCGCCCCGCGCCCCGCGCCCCGCCAATCCGCGCCGGCCCCGCCCCCGGGGACCCCTCCCCTCCTCGCCGGCCCGCCCCGCGCCCCCGGCCCCGCCAATCCGCGCCCGCCTCGCCCGCGCCCCCCTTCCCACCTCGTCGCCCCGCCCCGCGGACCCCTCCCCTCCCCGCCAGGCCGCTCCGCCCGCGCTGGCGCCCCCGGCTCTCCCCCTCCCCAGGCCCGGGAGGAAGACGCTCCAGTAGGGCAGGGGGAGCCGCGGAGGGGGCCGAGGGCCAAGGCCCAGGCGGCGCTCAGCCCCGGGAACGAGGCCCCCAGCCTTCCGCCGCGGCCGCACTGCCCCCCGCCGGGCCTGGAGACCTCCGACCGCACTGGGGACGCGAGAGCGCCAGGCACGTGAAGGGATGACCCAGTTGCTTTCCGGTGGTGACCTGGGGCGGCTTCGACTTTGATTCCCCGCCCGGAGCCAGAGAGAGCCTTACAGTGTGGCCGCGAGGACGCCCTGGGGAGCGCTTTCTCCGAGCAGCATCCCTCCCCCCCAGCCCGGGCTGGTGACCACCACGCGGGCACCCCCAGGCCCCGGCAGCTCCCAGCCTGGATGGGGAGAGGCGTCTGCCGGGACGGGAAGCAGCCTGGGGTACGCAACCTGGCGGGGATCTTGCTGGCGGAGGAGGCAGGGGTGCAGTTTAAAGGACGAGCCCCTGAGAGGTGTTGGGAGAAGGGGGGGCACGTGGGGAGGGCGCCCAGGAGGGCCGGTCACTCTGCAAGAAATGTGGGGAGCCTCTCAGACTTACAGACAGAGGCCGGGACACACAAGAGGGCACGGTGATCACGGGGCACCTGAAAACAGGCGCAGATCTCAACTCCCACCGCACCTTGCTCCTTCCACCTGTGTGACTCTGTGTGACTGCATGTGTGACATGCAGACCCCCTCCCCTGACCCTGTCTCCCCGGGTAGGGAGAAGGGCCGGCCTCCCTGCTGCATGTCACACATGCAGTCACACAGAGCCCCTCACTGCTTTGAGGCCCCGCTGCCACTGTCTTGGCATTACTGATCATTTCTGAAAGGGCCTCGCATCTCATTTTGCTCCAGCCTGGGCTGGAAGTCGGACCCTGCACCTCCAGACACTTCACACTCACATGCAGACCTGGACTCAAGCCAAGTCACAGATTCCCTGGGTGACTCGCATACACACCCTGGAACACGCCCCTCGTACTGCTGGTGTGCACACCAGCCGGGCACTCTGGATGTGCACACGTGCTGCTGTACAGACACGTGCCAGGAACGGTCTAGAAGTACACACATACCCACAATCGCAGATGGGGGCAGTTGTCTCCCCCCAGCTGCGCCCCCATGACTCACCCCATTGGTGGGGGCAGCGTGGTCTCTGGGGCCCCCTGGTGTTGGGGGGACGCATCAGCACGTAAGTCCGATGCCTCCTCCCTATCTGACCCTGGGCCTGCCGCCCAAAGGCCAGAAAAGAGCTGAGCCCCTTCCTCTCAGGGCTCTGGGCCTGGGGGTGTGCCTTGCACCTTGGACTCAGGGCTGCAGTCAAGGCCTACCAGGTCACCATGGGAGTCCATTGGCAGTGTCCCTCCAACGGGACAGTCCCAGAAACTGCAGTCCAGAGAGGGAAATGCTGGCTCAAGGTCCCTGAGAGTTGAGTAGCACAGGGGAGGAGGAGGAGGGGAAGGAGGAGGAGTCAGGAGAGAAGGGAAGAGAAAAGTAGGAACTGGGGTGCTGGGGGGGGGGAATTGACACTGACAAGGTGAAAAATTAGAGACTGAGTGGTGCGGGGGACAGCAGGTCTGGGGGACTGTGCAGCGCCAGACAGGACTGTCTGGAGGGCTGCAGGTCCAGTGAGGTCTGGCAGCCCCGCTGGGCCCCGAGGCCCCCAAGCATGAGCCCTCTGCTGCCCCCTGAGGGCTCTTCTGAGAACTGCAGCTCCGCCCCCAGAGCAGGGCTGGCACCGGCAGGGAGTGGGGGGAACGAACGGGAGAGTCCTTGCCTGTCTCACGCTGCTGGCCAGCCCGGGGTTTCCCATTGCCCCTCTCCCCTTTTCTCCTCCCAGAGTTCTTTGGCATGTCTGGGCCCCAGGAAAGGGACATAACAGTGACATGCCAGGGGCCCAGTGGAGAAGCAGGTGGTGGATGGCCCCCACCCAGGCCCTAGAGAAACCAGGGAGCAAGTGGCAGCCGAAGAGCCTGGAGACCCCAGTGCCCCCTTGGCCCCAGTCAGCCAGCCCCACAGCCCAAGCCGAGGGTGGACACCCAGGAATGTCCATGTGTGAGACTGGGTGTTCGGAGTGTACTTGTGGGCACAGGTGGGCCAAGGGAGGACCCAGCCGTGACCCCACCTCAGCCCATATGCCCCACACAGATACCGCCCACCCCTATGCAGCACCCCTGCACACCAGGGTTAGATACACTCAGAGAGGCGCAGCTGGACCTCCAGGGGCCGAAATAAATGTGCTGCCCGTTTGTCAGCGTTGCCCTCCTCGAAGAGGCTGGGGGCACAGCAGTGACAGTGGGACTCCCCATGGAGCCCAGGGCTCACCTCTCCATCCCCCCATGACGCTGGAGTGGGGCAGGGAGGGGGCAGACGGCGAGTCGGCCTGCGTTCCCACACTGGGCCCCAGCATCCAGGGTGCACTCAGCTCTTTCTCACCATCTCACTCAGCTGTTGCCGTCCCAAAGTCCCCCACAACGTCCGCCCCGCAACGAGGCACCCCTACTGCCCAGCCGGACTGTGACTTACCTGGGCTTTCCACAGAGAAGCCAGGTGGTGCTCGGCTCCCCTGCAGGGCCCGTGCTCAGTACAGCCAAGGCGGGCTGCAGCCCTGTGGAAGGAAAGGTGGGCATGTTGGAGGCCACAGAGGGGCTCCCGGGACAGGACAGGCTCCTGGGGGGTGAGGAGCAGGCCTCCACTCAGGACCAGGTCGAGGGGCAGAAGACGGCAGCTGGGGGCCGGTGGGGGGGTGCACTGCCAGACTCAGGAGACCAGACAGGGGCGCGTGTCAAATAGGGCTTTGCTCCCAACCTTGACAGCACACGTGGGGGCCACGCGCACAGAGAACACACGTGTTCAGAAGCAGGAACTCACGCACAACACAGGCCATGTAGTGCTGTCCCACCCCCTAGAGGTCAGCCTTCTGTGTCCACCTCCCCCAAGATGCTCTGCACCCCACCCGTTCCTTGGCTCCAAGCAGGTACGTGCCCTGAGCCACCAACCGCACTCCCTCCCCACAGAGCCAGCTGGGGATGACTCACCAGGCCCGTTCATCTGCCACTGGCATTCACAGGAGGGTCCCGTCCTCCCCCACCAGCCAGGGTTTTGAGGAGGGGACTCCAAGCTCACCGGGGCGGGGGCAGTTCTGAGGGCATCCCAGCCAGGCCCCCCAATTCTCCCTCCTCAGGCCAGGTGCTCCTTGCAGCCTGGGGGTGAGGCAGGTGGTCTTCTCGGCAGCCCGGGGCGGGGGGGGGGGCACCATGGCAGGCGTCCACTCCCTCACGCCCATCCTCCTGTGCGCCGCCCGCCAGTCCACCCAGACTTATGCCTGGGGCTGACGAGGGGCCACTGAGCAGACCGGGTCCCAGCTCCTCCCTGTGTCTTCCCCAGAACCTCAGCAGGGAGAGGGCACACCTGTGCCCAGGGATGAAGCATCCTGGGAGGGGTTTCAGGCCCGGTGAGGCAGCAAGGGCAATGCGGGGGGCACACCTCATCCACTTTCCTTGATGAGCCCCCTCCCTAGGAGCTATGGGGCCCAAGGCCCACAGCAACATTCTAGAAGCTAAAATCCATGTATCATACCCTACCACGCCCCCACACCCCAAGACCTCGGCACCTGGAGGGGGGCGGGAGGGGCCTCCTGGGCAGGGGCTAAAGGGCAGATCCACCAGCGGCCCCCCAACCCTCCCGGGCCCCGTACATGAGGAAGTCCCACGGACAACACAAAGCTGAGGCTGGATGAGACCACGGTGCGGCTGCACTCCCGCCCTCCCCCCCAAGGCAGCCCCGGGACCCCCATGAATGACCTCTAGCCCTTCCGGCCCCCACAGTGCCCCTCCATGAGTCCAGAGCCCCCCACTGCCATGCAGGGCAGCCCAGACAGAACCCTGCAGTTGGCGCAGGGTGCAGAGGCTGAACAGGACCGGAGCTGTCTCCATCTCTCTGCAGGCCCAGCCTCCTCCTCCAGGGAGCCTCCCTCCCCATTCCCTGCTCTGGGCTTCCTTTGCATGCAGGGTCTGCACCCCCCAGAACGGCACCTGCCGCAGGGACAGGGCGAGGAAGAGCCCCAAGACAAACACACCCGAGGTCCTGGGCTGGGCCTTCTCGGCTCTCCAGGGCTCCAGGGTGGGGAGCAAGTGGGGGACCCCCGGGAGCCCAAGCCATGAGAAGGCCGTGGGCACCTACCTGGCCAGACCAAGGTCCCACTCAAAGAGAAACCACCCCAAAAGCCGACACAGAGACGGGGGGTCGCCAGTGGCGTGGCCCACCCTGAGCCCAACAGCCGAGGGGCAGCAGGGGCCTGGCCGGGAGCACGGTCCCGGCAGAGCAGAGCCGCCGCTACCCGGGGGCCCCCGGCCGAGCAGCCTCGAGGCGGCTCACAGGAGCCCGGAGGCCAACACAAACAGTCCTGTGCTGGCGGCCTTCCAGCCGCTGCCCCAGCCCGGCAGGCCCCCACCCTGCACACCCTCCACGCACACTCGCCAGTGCAAGGTCCCCGCACCCCAACTGCAGGAGAGGGGTCCCTGGGAAGAGGCCACCAGAGGGCCTCCAGACTCTCGTGGGCCCAGCAAGGCCAACCCCAACCTCGGGGTCCTCCCCCCACACCTCTGCTCCTCCCCACCCCCCCACGTATTTCTCTGCTGGAGGTGGTGGTGGAGGGGACACAATTAGGACCCTGAGGGGGCCGCCTTTCCACCTCCCACAGGCACTGGGAGCCTCCTGCCTCGGGTAACCAAGTGTGTGCGCACCCCCGCTCTGGGCCACCGAGGCCCCCACGGTGCAGTACCCTCAGGGAGCCCCAGGTCGGGCCCAGGCAGCCCGGCTGGCAGACAGGCTTGTCCAGAGGGTCGTCAGCTGAAGGCCCGTCCAGCCTCAAGCACACCTTCAAACGGCACCATGCACACCTTCAAACGGCACCATGCACGACCCCTTGGCCCCCAGGGCCAAGGGCCAGTGTGGATACAGCAGGCAAGCCACCCATCTGGTCCTGAGGAGGCATTGGAGCATGTATGTTCATGGACCCCCCCCCCGCACACGCTGTATGAGCACACATGCACCCAAACAGGAGGGGCCAGGGGTCAGGGGCCAGGCCTGCAAAGCCAGGATCTCCACCCTCCAGCTGAGCAGCTTTGGTGCCACCCACTTTACAGATGGAGAAACTGATGCCAGGAAAAGTGAGCAGGGTCAGCTGACCCCCAGGCCAGGCTGGCCCTGGGGCTGGCCTGTTTACAGGGCAGTGCTCTGGGCCAGAGCCTCTCAGCAGCAAAAACTTCAACCGCTGATCTCTCCTTGTCCCCCGCCTGCCCTGCAGTGACCCTCTTCTGGCAGGAAATGTGGCTCACGGGTTCCCAACCACATGTGAGCACAGCCCTCCCTCCCTCCCTATGCCTCCCACCACTGGGGACAGGATACCCCATTCTCAAGAAACTGGCACTGTCTCTGGCCGGAGGCCCGGGCCACACATGTGCTGACACTGCACACCGAGAGGAGCGAGGGCCCCCCTTCTCCTGCAGGCCGGCGAGGTCCCCCCACCCCCCACCAGTGCCCTAGGCCCCCATGGCTCCCCCCTGCCCACCCCGAGCAGAGCCTGCCCCATGGCCCAGCTACTCCCCCGACACACACACAGAGGAGCGCAGTCACCCAGGACAGGGGCAGGGGGCAGGGCTGACCTCTGAGGCTCCCCAGTGTCCCCTGGTCAGGGCTGAGCCGAGGCAGAGCAGAGACAGACGACAGGACCCAACGCCCGAGCCCCCGCAGGGGCCTCCGAGAACACCTATGTTGAAGGCACACACGCGGGCTAAGGCGGGGCAGCCATGATGCTCCCCGTGGCCTCTCCTCGGAAGTCGGAGAGCTGGAGGGAGGAGCCCGGGAAGAGGAGGCCACCGCCGCCCCCAAAACTACACACAGCTCAGCTCTCAGAATTCCAGGAATGTCAGCTTGGCTCTAGCCAGGATCAGGGCGGGAGGCTCATTCCCCTCACTCTTTCAGAGTAAACAACTGCTCGGGGCAGGAGCATGGGTGGGGCAGGCCCTGGGCTCCTCCTCCAGGAAGCCTTCCACCACCCCCCACCAGCTCCCCAAGGTCCATCCAGCTGAAGCCTGGATCCCCTCCCCTGTGTCCCTCACCTCCACGGTTGCCAGCAGCCTCTGCAGCTGAGCCTGGGTCTGCCCCCAGGCCACTGTGACTCAAGGCCCCCCAGTCCTGTCCCTCTGTCCAGGGACAGGATGTGCGTCCAGTGGGGCGGGGGGGGGGCAGCTGGGAAGGGAAGTGGCCTCACTCGTGGCTCCGCACGTGGCAGCGTGCGAGATGACAAACGCACTGGGCAGACTATCCAGGACCCAGGCAAAGGTGGGGGCACAGACTCCAGGCAGGCAGCGGCTCTGGCCAGCCCCACCCAGGCCCCAGGGACCCTCCATCTCCCTGCCCCTCAACTAAGGCCGGAATCCGTCATCCACTCCTGAGACAGCAGTTAACTGGGACTCAGCCCGGGCCCTACTCACCCCTACCGGAGATCCAGATGCCCCAGGCCAGGGACCCCGGCAAGCACCCCCTCCACACACACCTAAGTCACAGGTGCCACCCTGTAACACACCCATCGCCCACAGCCCAAAAGTCTACCTCCTCCAGGGAGCCTTCCCTGCCTCTAGCTGGCAGTGCTCTTTCCCATCTCCAGCCCCAAGATCAAGGAGCTCACCTCACCCCATTTCTGGAGACACAGCTTCAGCTTCCTCTAGATCCTCTGTGGCTCCTGCCCCTTCACCCCTAGCTCCGCCACCTACTCTGGCCCTAGCGCAAACCTGTGGCCTTGAGCTGCCCAGCAGGCATAGCCTCCAGGCCCCTGTCCAAGGGTTCCCTTTGCCAGGATCAGTCCACTCTCTTCCGCACGCCGTTGAAATCGTGCTTTTCAAGTTCAGCTCAAAAGGCACCCCTTCCACGACGCCCTCCAGCACCACCCTCCCCAGCCTCCCCTTCTCCGAGTCCTCTGAGGCCCGACGTCCGCAGATCAGCGGCTACCCAGCACTGCCTGGCCCGAGGTGTGTGCAGACCCACCCCTCACCCCCTGCTAGACCCTTCCTCTGGAGGACGAGAGGGGACGCGGCCCGAAGCGGATCGCCGCGGCGCTGCGGGGAGAGGAGCTGCCGCTGAGCCCGCCGCGCCCTCCCGCCGTCGGGGCTGCAGGCTACTGCCGGGCCGGGACCGACGCGGTGCGGGCGAGCGGGCCAGGCCCCGGCTGAGAACGGGACCGCCAAGGTCTGCCGCAGGGACCCCCGGGCGCGAGCGGGCAGGGGCTGCGGGGGGCGGAGGGGGGGGGGGCGGCGGGACGGCCAGGCCGTGTCCGCCCGCTCCGGCACGTCCCCGCCCGCCGCCGGCCAGCCCGTCTCTGCCCCCCACCGCGCCCCGCGCCCCCGGCCCCGCCACTTGTTGCTGCGGCTCGGCTGGGGGCTCCGCTCTCGGGGCGCCAACTCCGCGCCCGTTCAGCTCAACTCGGCTCGGGCCTGGCCCGGCTCCCGGACCCGGCCGGGGGGCTGCGGGGGGCGGGGCCCTGGCCCGGTCCCCGCGCGCGGACGCCGTACCTGCGCTCGGGGCGCCCGCCGCGCGGCTGTCAGTCATGCGGACACGAGGAAGGCGAACCGCCGCCGTCGGCGCTTTTCGGGCCCTCTAGGGACGCCGTAGGTCGGGACGTACCAAAGAGAGGGACGGGGGGGGTTCCGCCTGCTCCTGCCGCGGCCGCGCGGGCCCCGGAACCCCCGATCCGCGCAAACGGAACTCGGCACGGCGCGGAGCGGGCGCCGACGACACCCGGGCCGGCGGGGCGGGCTGGGGGCGGCTGGGGGCGGGGCGGGGCTCCCCCCCCAGCCATGGACGCGCCCTAGGCGGGGCCGGCTCCGCGGCGGAAGCGCGGCGAGGTGAGAGCGAGCGGGCGCTGAGCTGCCGCCGCCATGATCATACCCGTGCGCTGCTTCACCTGCGGCAAGATCGTCGGCAACAAGTGGGAGGCCTACCTGGGGCTGCTGCAGGCCGAGTACACCGAGGGGTGAGGCGCCGGGCCGGGCGGGGGCGTGGGGAACGGGGGTCGAGGGGTCCCGATCTGTGGGGAGTGCGGGCAGGGGCGGAGGACGAGGTCAGGGGTCCCGGTCTGCGGGTGGGCTGCTGCCAGGCGCGGGGGCGAGGGAACGGCGGGACGGAGTCCCGGGGTCCGCGGCTCCTGGCGGGGCGGGGGGCACCCATCGGAATACAGGTGACCCTGCAGGGGCTTTCACCCCTAGGCTGTGTCCCAGCCCGGCCCCACTCATGCTTTCTCCCGCCTCGCAGTTCCGGGGAGAGGAGGGGAGTCGGGTATCAAGCCGCCCGTGTCTTGGGGACTTCTCGGTATCCTCTGGCAAGTCGTGGCACCGAAGTCCCCAGCTTCCTCCCCGTCCACCTGCTCTGTCTCCTCTCTCTGCCGTTAGACCCACCTCACGGCTTGCAAAACCACTGGTCTCCTGGGGACATAGAGCAAGCTCCGTGGCCCCGTAGCCATGGTATCAGGCTGGGGAGGGGGGGTCGAGTGTTTGGACGAACGGGGAGGCCAGGGACGGCCAGAGAGCTCGTGCCAGGTATTAATGAGTCTGTTCAAATGACCGGAGTGTGAGTGGACGGCCGGCAGCCTGCACAGGACCCCCTCCCCGGGACACCACCAGCAGGGGCCTCCCAACCTGGCCTGCGCTGGCCCAGCTTGCCATCTCTGCACAAGGCAGAGCAGTGGGATAATGTTCTGGAAGCCTTTAGGGCCACTGGCGCTCTGTCCTTCGCGAAAGTGACAACTCACTGGCTTGAGAAATGTGGGGGGGCGGGGGGGGTCCTGGAGAGATGTCTCCCTCCCTGACTTGTGCAGGGAGCTGGAACAATCCCACAACAGCTCCAGCCTGGGCAGGGCCTTCCCTGTGCCCAGCGCTGCCTGGATGGACAGAGCACAGCCTGCCCTCCTTGCCCACAGGGACGCTCTGGATGCACTTGGCCTGAAGCGCTACTGCTGCCGTCGCATGCTGCTGGCCCACGTGGACCTGATCGAGAAGCTGCTCAATTATGCGCCTCTGGAGAAGTGAGGGTGCTGGAGCCCGCCCACCCGCTGGGCTCCCCAGGGGCCGCCGGCGTCTTGCCTAGAGTTCTTCCAGTGAGGTGTGGATGGCATGGAGCACGCCCTCGCACCGCCCGCAGTGTGTGTCTTCCGCTCCGGGAGGAACCATCCAGTAAAGGTCTTTGCAGAACCACAGGAAGGTCCTAACAGCTGGCCTGGTTTTGTGACTCCTGCCGCCGGTTTCTGTGTCCTGTCTCGTGCCTGAAGCTGCTCAGGGGTGGACGTGGCCCTCACTGCCCAGGGGGAGGAAGAGCCGTTCAAATGGCAGCCGATCAGCCAGGGGGTGGGGGGATTTCCTGGAGTGTGGGCTCTCACAGCCCAACGAAGGCACACGGCCAAGAACACTTGGGTCGGGGGGGGAGGTGTCAGGGGACACTGGCATCCCCACCCCCATGTTCTGGGTGCTCCTTAGGCCTAGCACAGAGATTCCCCAAAACCTCCCTGGGATCTCAACAACCAGATTTTCTGGGCCCTGAATAGAGTGCCTGCTGTGTCTCAGTTGCCCCTCTGGAGGTCTTGTTGCCAGAAGCTTCTAGGCTCCAGCCAAGCCCAGCAGGTTCCTTCCTTTGGCCGTGTTCCTGCAGGGGGTGGGGTTGAGGGGAACGCCCAGCCTCCACTGCCACCTCAGAGCAGGTGGAGGGTGTGCCCAGGAGGCTCTGCTGGGTGTCAGAGCTGGCCAAGCTCCCGGGGCCCTGGGCGTTAGCATTTACTCCTGTGGGCCCGACCGAACAGCTCTCTCCCAGGGGCTTCCATCCTGGTCCAGCTCAGGCTGAGGCTCAGAGCCCGCAGCTGTCACCCTGGACGGGAGTCGGCCAACGCTGGTGCCCTCCCTCAGGCAGAAGGCAGGAGCTTGTGGTTAGGAGAGATGGAGGCGGCTTTCTCTGGCACCTTCTTCAGGGCCAGCCCTGCTGCCCAGATGGCCTGACACAGGGTCCTCTGAGGACCCGTGAGCAAACCTGTGGCGGGAAGCCTAAGCCTGGGCTCCTGATGCCAGTGCCCGTCCTGCCAGAGCTCAGGCCTCTCGAGTGTTGGTCCTGGGCCCCCACCCCCTTTCCTAATCTGGACACAAGCCAGAGGGTGTTCGGACAGCAGCGTTCAAGGCCTCCATTGCCTCTGTGAGGCTCTGGCCACACCACCATTCTTCCGTCCCAGAACGGACAAGGCTTTTCAGCTCGCATCCTGGCCCCGGAGTCCCATCAGTCCTTGGTCCCCAGGATGTGCCCTCCTGGCCCCTTGTTGTGGGACTGGGTGGGTGGTTCTGTCCCCCTTGCTGGGGAGAAGGCCCTGAGGACCAGAACCGCGTCTGTCGCTAACAGAGTGAGCTCGCTCGTTCCACAAGCTTTTTATTGAGCGCCTGTCACGTGGCAGGAGCAGTTCTAGGCGTTTGTGATACAGCAGTGAGTAAAACCACAACCCCCGCTTCTGCAAAGAGGAGGCGACCGTGAACTTGTGGCCTTTCAGTGGGGAGAGCAGTGGGCAATCTGAGCAGGGGCTCAGGGGCAGCAGAGGCCTGACTGGGGAGGGCAGAGGCACATGACCCACAGGACAGGACCCCGCCTGCTTGGCTTTCCTGGGCGGGGCTGGGGGGGCGGGGAGGACCCGTGGCAGGTGCATCTGGGACTCCTTTCCTGCAGCTGAGGTGTGTCCAGGGGTCTGGGAGCACCCTGGGGGGGCCAGCCCCTCTGGCTGGGACGCCCCAGGGCCCCACCCCACAGGAGGAGCAGAGAGGGATGTTACGGTCAGAACCCAGTGCCGCCCCCCCGCAGCCGCAGGGCCCCACCTCAGTCCTGGCTGGAGAGAAAGGCACTTGAAGCTCCCCCTGAGGATGGGCGTCCCCAGAGGTCAGGGTGACGGCATGGGGGTGCGCACATGAGGACACCACCTCCCTGGGAGAGTGGGGAGAGGGTCCGGAGCAGCATCCTGGGACTCTGGCCCGGGGGCCATCAGTAGTAGTGTCAGCTCAGTAGTGAGGCGGCGAAGCGGCGGCGCCCGGCAGTCTCAGTAGTGCTCCAGCTTCAGGCTCTTGTACAGGCAGCAGGTGAAGACCATGCCGAAGAGCTGCGGCACAGAGTCGGGGTGAGCGGGGCGTGGCCGCCTGTGTCCCCTGCGCCCACGGGGCCTACCCACCCCCCCGCCAAACCTGCACGCAGGCGATGCCGATGCCCACTGCCCCGATGACCCTCAGGTGCTCCTGGATGAAGGTCTCCAGCTTGGTGATGCAGCCGCCCTGGCGGGGGAAGGGTCAGGGTGCCAAAGGTGGGCGAGTGCGGGGGCCCCCCGCCCCGGGTGGGGCCCCGGCTCGTCAGCCCTTCACCAGGGAGCCCAGGCACCTACCTCCACCTTGTAGATGTTGGAGGCGTGGTCCCGCTGCCCACAGCCGGTCACCACAGTCTTGCAGCAGCTGTCGGGAACCACTCGGCCCCCCGCCTGGCCCGAGCGGATCCACTCGCTGTCCCTCCAGTCGTGGGAGTTGTTGCTGCCGCAGCAGCGGAACTGCAGTGGGAAGGCGGCCTCAGCTGAGCCCCCAGGGCAGGGACTCCCTCCCGCAGGGGTGCGCATACCCACCACCTCGCCGCCCACACACCTCCTGTTGCAGCTTGTCCACAGCACTGGTCACACCCTCGTGTCCTGGCTGGTGGTACTGCTTGGTCATGGTGTCCTTCAGGTGCTCCTTGAGCTCTGTGTTCAGCTGGGGGTGAGGTGACAGCTTCAGCGGGACAATCTAAGACCCTCCAAGCTGGGGCACACGGAGGCAGGGACAGACTGGGGAGGGATGGGGAGAGGGTCTCCAAGCAGGGCTAGGGCTGGATGCTGGCTGGCGAGGGGGTGGGGTGGGCTGGGCTGGGCTGGGCTGGGCGAGTCACCCAGGTGGCCGTGGACAGGGTTGAGGGCAGGGAGGGAGCTCCAGGTCCTGTGGACACCTTGCTCCCCACATGAGCCCCCACGTGGGCATCTTGGGGTGCTGCAGGTGAGTTGTCCGCTCCTGCCGTGAGCCAGCCCCCACCCCCTGGAGCATGGGGCGGGGGCAGGGCGTGTCTTTTCCAGCGTGTGTGCATGTCTTCTTACACGTGCACATCTGTGTCCCTGCGTGTACACGTGTGTGTCCCTGCATCTGTGTGTCCCCGTGCAGCCTGGCCAGGCCCCTCACCTGCTGGTAGTAGATGTAGGCCAGGATGCCAGCAATGATCTCCAGCAGAAAGATGAGGAGGAGCAGGATGAAGTACTGGGGGTGGGTGGGGGCCGGTTAGGTGGGGTGGGCGCAGACACCCCTGTCCCGTGAGGACTCCTAGCATCCAGGCGTGACAGAGCAGAGCCCCCAACCTCAGACCCCAGTGGCCGAGGGCTCCCGGCAGCAGGTGGGTGCTGGCACCCCTGACATTTCCCCTCAGCTGGCCCAGCTGGAGTGCAGGGACGCCCGCCCACCAGCACAGGTGAGCACAGCAGAGGTTATGCCTGCGGCGTCACACTAGAGCCCCACCATTCCCCATTCTCACCAGGGCCCCAGAACCCGCCCCCCACCCAGCACCCCAGTGCCAGCCGTGCCCTGCTAACCAGGCGCAGCAAGTTCCGCCGCTCCTTGAAGGTGGCGCAGCAGCCCAGGACACCGGTCACCATGACAACAACGCCAGCCACCACCAGGATGTAGGCTGTGGCCAGGTAGGTGCCCGAGGCCAGCAAGCTGATGTAGTCACTCTTGAGGGCCAGCGTCCAGATGCCCACTGCCATGACAGCCAGACCAGCCAGCTGTGGGCAGTGCACACGGGTCACCACATCTGGCGCCAGGCCTGAGAGATGGGGCTGAACCCCCAGGCCAGGGTTCCCCTGAAGGACCAGGAATGGGAGGGAGGAGATGGCTGGCAGCGGAGGCCAGTGGCAAGGGGTGCCCGCTCCTCACCCAGAAGCAGCAGTTGAAGATGAAGAGCAGGTACTTGAGGCAGACAGTGCCGCATGTGGTCTTCTCGTTGAACTCCCCCATCCTGGGGCTGAGAGGCCGGGGGGGGGGGTGGTCAGTAGGAAGGGACACCGATGCCCAGGCCAGCCCCTGGCTGAAGCGAAGCCCACCATTGGCCCTGAATGAAGGTCCTGGGAAAGTGTCCCTGAGAACCAGGACGCGTCCTGGGGCAGCGGTGCGGGACCCCCCGCCCCCCCATCCCCCGCCGGCTGCAGCCAGGGCAGATGTCTAGTGCCCGCAGCCAAGCTGAAGAAGGCCAGACCCTGGAAGGCCGAAGGGCCTGGCTCCCCTGACCAGAGCCCAGGGCACCAGGGGGCCATGAAGGATTCCAACCATCACCAGCTGACTCACCCCTGCTGGCAGCCAGGGTCAGAAGCCCCAGCAACCACCTCAGGATGAGCTCATGCAGGCCCCACCCGCCTCCCCACACACACCGCATGCATGCATTCCCCGGGCTCCACATCACAGGCTGGCGGACCCTACCAGCTGCTGGGGGGAGGAGGCCGTTCAGAGACAGCCGGATCTGCCCCTTCCCAGCCACGGGGCTCAGGGAAGCCCCTCAGGTGTCTGTTAAAAGCCAGGCCTGCCTTCCTCCCACAGGGTGACAATAGAGGGTTCTGGGCATGCAGAGCCAGCAGAAACACATCCCCCGACTGCCTCTGCCGGTCCTCACTACTGGAAAGGGTCTCACCAACCCCAGCAAGATGTGAAGCTCCAGGCTGTGCTCCCGGCAGCACCCCAGGGACCCCGTTCCTGCTCTCTTGTGGGGTGTCCGCACTGGGGCGGGGGCAGAGAGCCCGGAGGCACAGATGGCAGCTGAAAGCCCCAGGCTATGCTTCCGGACGGGCACAGCACCACCCAGAGCTGAACTTTTACCCGCCCCACCCCGTGCTCACCTGGCTGGCTGGTGGGGACGGCCCCTCTGTGAGACAGGTGGACGGAAGTTCCCGAGGAGGCTCCTCTAGGAGGGCAGGGAACAGGGAACAGGTCTGGCCCACGCTGGAGAGGCAAGCACCTGTCACCCGTCCTGCGGCCGCCCCTGGCAGTGGATCCCCGCGGGCTGGACTTCCAGGGCAGGCAGGGAGGGGAGAGGCCAGGCCCGGTATTTGGCTCTGCGCTTGGGCGGGGCGGGGAGGAAAACATTTCTGGACAGTGTGATCCTTCTCCAAGGGGGGCCTTCTCCAAGCACCCCACCCTGGGCCTTCCTGCCAGGCCCGCCAATGTCCCTTACCCCACCAAGCAGCGCTACCTGCACCCCAGGAAGGAAAAAAACAAAACAAAAAAAAATAGACGCAGACCCCTTCGGCGGAGCTGGGCTTCCGGGAGCCCCACGTGCCAGCAGGCTGCCCCTGGGCCCGTGGCGAGGTCCCAGCCTTCTGAGGAGGCTGGTTCCAGACACAGGTCCAGCCCCCACGCGCGGGCGGCGGGCGGAGGAGGGGCCCCTCTTTCCGGGAGTGCCTGGCGGATGTGAGTCCCCCGGGAAAGCGCCGGCCAGAAATAGTTCCTGCGGCCTGCGACGGAGCCGCCCCGCCCTGGGCCCTGCAACTCAGCCGGACCCTCGGCGGCCTACGCCCCAAGCAGGGGAGCCCCGCGCTCGGCGCCAGCCAGGCCCCGGGAGGAGTCCCCGCCCGGGCGAGCCCGCGGCGCGCCCACCTGCACCCGGGCGGAGGGAAGGGCGCCGGTGTCCAGAGACAATGACTAGGGTGCTCAGATGGGGTCGAAGGGGCCGCCAGGTCCGTGCGAAGACCCAGGAGGCGCCCCGCCCCGGGCCTCCCTCCGCCCGCCCGGCTCCCAGGCGTCCGTGCCCCTCCGGAAAGGGCCGGGAGGGGACTGGTGCCGGCCTGCGGACCGGGCCTCCCGGGCCTCCGGTGGCTCGCGGCCGGGCCTCGGGGGACGGGCCGCGCAGGGTCCCGGGACACTCGGCCCCTCCCGGCCCGCCCGGCCAGGCGGCGCACTCACCGGCCACGCGTCGGAGTCCGGCCCGGCGGCGGCGGGGACGGGGGCGGGGGGCGGCGGCTCCGGGCGCCGAGACTGCGCGGCGGGTCGCCGGCCCGGGAGTGAGACGCGCCCCGCCCCCGGCCCGCAGGCCCCGCCCCCGGCGGCAGACACTGGGCAGGTCTCGACAGCGCTCTGCGCTGGCGGGCGGCGGGGACGCCAGTCGGGGCCGGCGCCGGGGTCCGCCCGGGACTGCGGAGGCGGGCGTGCTGCCCCCCGGGGGCGCCCGCAGCCCAGCCGGGACTCACGCCCTCGGGAGACAGAGGAGCTGGCTGGGGGCGGTGGAGGTGGCGGCCACAGCAGGCCCTCCTCCAGGCGCAGGCCCTGTCCTCTCCCCACAACCCAGGGACCACCCAGAGGCCTGCAGGGTCGGCGGCGGAACGGATGCCGGCCTTGGTGGGGAAGGGTCTGGGGGTGCGGTCAGATGCAGGAGTGCGGTTGCTCCAGGTGCAGAATGGAGGACACCCTGGAGTGGAGACCCGGGGTCCCAGCCAGAGACAGTCCAGTCTGGAAGGCATTGGTCCTGGGAGGGGTGGGAAGGGGTGGGGGAGACAGCGCAGAGCTTTCTGAGTAGGGAGGGGGAGGGGACTCCCAGCCCACCAGGCTCATTCCCAGACCCAGGCAGAATCTGCAGGCATTTGGGATAGCTCTCCATGGAGAGTGGGCAGCACTGGTCCCAGCTCCTCGCCCGCGGCTCACGGTTCTGGCCAGCGGGAGGCTGGATGCAGAAGTGCCCCAGGAGGGCCCACTCAGGGCTGGCTCCACTCCAGTGGGCTGAGCTGGTCCACCTGGGGCCGCGTGGGGACAGGTATGGATGGGGAGGGGGTTGTCAACTGCCGCCAGGAGCAGGCCCAGACAGTGGGCCTCAGTCCCCTCACTCCCGCAGAGGGTCCCATGGGGCTTCAGCTTTAATGGACAGTGAGGGCTTGAAGGCATGACCAGAGACAGGCGGGACAGCCACAGCCCCAGCACCTCAGGACCTGTGCCGCACGCGTGCCGTCCGCTTGCCTGGAGCACACCTCATGTGTGTACCACGGAAATGCCGTGGCTCACGTGCACATAGGCTAAGGAGTCACGGTGCAGTCGATGGACTTTATTAAGAAGAGGGAGTTTTGCTGCTGGTCAGAGATGAATTTGACGGGACGGGGACAGGATGCGGCCCAGAGGGGAGGCACATGAGACTGCGACCCCTCCTAGGTTCCTGTCTGCACGCAGGCCGGCCTGGCAGTGCACTGACCAGAGCCCACATGCTGGACGGGCGGCTCCTCGCCAGGCATCACCTTCGTCGCGCGTGGCCTCTCCAAGTCACGCCCCGCGAGTCTCTCGGGGATGGTCAGCGGGCACTGGGAAGGTGGCCGGAGCCTCGTCTTGGCGGGCGAGCCCAGCTGCAGCAGCAGCAACAGCAGCAGGGGGGCCCCGGCAGGCGGGCCATGGCCAGAGCTTTCCTTCGGCCACTGGCCAGCCACTTGTCCTCGCAGGCGTCCCTCTCATCCCGCAGCCTCGCGTTCAGCTCCCTGGGGAAGGGGAGTGTCCCAGGGCTCTGAGAGGTCTCAAGGGGCAGTATTCCTGGGGGGAGGGGGGAATGCGGGCTCCTCCGCTGTCCCTCAGACCGGTGTCAGGCTGGGGATGCCCCAGGAGGGATGGGGGACAGACGTGAGGAGGGGCTTCCTGCGGTGGGATGAGGAGGCCCCCGGGGACGTTTGGGCGCTGGAGGTCGCCGCGAGTCGAGCCCCTCCCCTCGCTGGCCTGCGCCAGGCCGCACCTGAGGAGATCCAGTTGCCGCAGGAGGCTGAGCTTCTCTTTCTGCATGTTCCTCGAGACAGTGACCACATCCCTGCAGGAGGGCGGTGGTGACCTGGATGCAAGGAGGCTGCTCGGGGCGTCCCACGACCCCGAGCCACGCACACCCTGAGGGCCGGGCTGGGACGGGGGATGGGGATGGAGGTGGCCCCAGCCCCTCCCCGGGCCCGCCCCTGAGGGCCAGCCTCCGCGCCGCTCCCCAGGCACCGTAGGGTTTGCTCCTGGCGGCCGCGCACGTCGCCCTCCAGCCTGTGGAGCTGCTCCTGCGCCCCCTCCAGCTGAGTTCTTAGCGCCTCGTTGGCGAGCCACAGCTGGGCGTTCTGCGCCTGCGCCTCCAGCTGCTCGCCGGCCCGGGCCTGCAGCTGCTGCTCCAGCTGGGGGATGGGGGGGGCGGGAGTCCGAGCTGGGGAGGACCCTCCGCCTCTCTTCGGGGTGCTGCGTTTGCCCCCGACTCCCGGCAATTCCAGGGCCAGGGACGCTGAGGCACAGGGACCTCAAGCGTACCAGGGAGTGCGTGGCTGACGGTGGGAACAGGGCCCCGCGCTGGGTCTGTCAGCACCCCAACCCTGCCGGGGCCGGCGGGGGGCCACTCACCTCCCGCTGCCGCAGGCCTGCCCGCTCCAGCTCCTGCTCGCGGCTCTGCAGCTCCAGCTCCAGGAGGCCTGTGCGCTCCCCCCGGGGAGGGTCCTGGGACGCGCGGGGAGCTCTTGAGCCCCGGCGGGCCGTGGACGGGCACGCGCCGGGGGTGGGGCCGCGGGGGACCCATTCTGAGGGGGCGGGGCCAGGGAGCCTGGCGCGTCTGGGATTGGGCTGGGCCGGGAGCAGGGGCGGGGGCTTCGCGCCCACCTGACTCCTGAGGCGCCGGCGCTGCTCGCGAAGCTGCTGCTCCGTCTCCTCGTACAGACACCGCACCTCCCGCTCGTGCTCGCTCTCCCGCCTTCGGCGGCCGGCGGAGGACGAGGGGGGAAGACTGCTGTTTGAGCCCCCCGGCACCACAGACCCCAGTCTCGCCTCTCCCGCCTCCCGAGCCCAGCCACCTGCTCACCGCCGCAGCGCCTGCTCCAGGCTGTCGCGCTCTCGGGCTGCCTCCTCCAGGCAGGCCGACGCGCGCATCAGAACGTCCTCGAAGGAGCCCAGCAGCTCGGGTAGCTCGCGCTGCAGCCGGGTCCAGAGCGTCCGCACCGCTCGCTGCCTGCAGGGGGAGGACAGGGGCTGAAGCTGAAGCGGGGGCTCCCTGACCCCATCCCGAAGGATAAGCCCTCTGGAGACACCTGCAGCTCTGGATAGACCGGCCGCGTTCGCCTCCTGAAATGCAAATTCTGCGGGAAATCACGCTCAGCCCCTCCCAGGTGTCACAGCTGACAGAAAGACTGGGCCAGTCCCAGCCTAGGGACCCTGGACTGGAACAGACACGCCGGCAGTGGGGACAGGCAGCATGCAGAGGGGGAGAGAGTAGAGGAGGGAACTGGGGGCCGTGTCAGCACCAACTCACTCGCGCAGGACGGGGGCCACCCCCAGCTGCTCCAGTGCTTCGCAGGATCTCTCCTCCTCCTCTTCTTCCAGGGAGCCCCCAGTGCCCTGCACATCTGACCAGCCCGACTCAAAGGTTTCCTCCAGAGCCTGGGAGGGCAGTGTGCCCTGGGCTGACTCCACCCCCACAAACTTCCCTGTGGGCATGGGAAGGTGGGATTACCAAGGCTGTAGGTTAGCACCCTGGCTCAGCCGCCACTCACCACCTCGCACGACACACACACACACACACACACACACACACACACACATCCTGTCCTTATTCTGAGCCAAGTTTCCTGTTTTTCTTCCTTATCCTGGTCAGATTCGTGGCCTAGGAATGGGAGGTGACAGCCGGGCCAGAACGGGGCAAGCCTGGTTCCAGGCCCCACCTGGGTTTGGCACAGATTGGAGGGGGTCGGGTAGCAGAAGGGTCAGCTCCACACACGGCATCTGGGGTGGGGGGAGGCTTCCTCTGGGGTCTGCGTGCGCTGACACCAGTGCGTGTTCCGTAGAGAGGCAATGGAGAGGCGCAAGCTGCCATCTGTGTCCGCTGTGGGCTCCAGAGCCACACACGGGCCACTGGAGGGTCTCTGGGCAACGGGGTGGGGTGGGGTGGGGTGGGGGAGGGGGGCTCAGCTCACCCAGACCAAGGCAGAACTCCCAAGCGGTGAGGAAGCCTGTGCCGGCCTGATCCAGGCTTTCGAACACAGCCTCTAGCTGCTCGGGTGTGAGGGGCAGGTCGCTCTGAAGGCCCTAGCCAGGCAAGGGTGGCAGGGCTGAGCAGCCGAGGTCAGCCCCAGGAGGGGGCAGCCTCTTGGGACTGGGGATTCACCTGCAGGTCATGCCGAGTGATGAAGCCCTTGGCGTCTTTGTCACACAGCAGAAAGAGCTCCTGGGCCTGCTCCAGCATCTCTGCCCGTGGCCTCACGGAGCCCCCTTCTTCCTCTTCCTCCTCCTCCAGGGCCTCCCCAGCCCCGGGCTTCCCAGGCCTGGCCGTGGGAGCGGGGGTCTCTGCCATCCTGTGCTGCGAAGCCAAGGAAGAGTCAGGGCCTCAGCAGAGCTCGGTAGAAATAAGAAGGGAGGAGGGGAGGCAGAGAGGCTGTGGGTGAGGACTATGCTGGGGTGCTAGGGGGCCAGGAGGGAGCAGAGGGTCTCCTCCCACCAGGTGGGAAGGTGGGAGAAGGCATGGCTGAGGGCCAGAGAGGAGGGTAGCTGGGGGCGGTCACTTGGGGACAGTGCTGCAGACAAGGGGTGTCATGGGTGGGGTGGTGCGGACTCACGGCCTGTGGGGGCTGCCCGGGGAGGGAGCCGATGCAGGAGAGGGCCTGGGGGAGGGCCAACCCCCCCCCACCGTGGGGGGTGAGGGTGGGGAGGCAGCTACAGGAGAACCTTGTGATGGGAAATAAGGAGGTGGGGGCTCCGGGCAGCTGAGGGGAGAGAGCTTGGGTGACAGAGTGGCCAGCGCGGGGAGGAGCTAAGCAGGTGCTGAAGGTGGGCACCTGGAGACCTGGCTGACCCGGCGGGGCCAGCGGGAACCTTCAGCCAATCCTGGCTAAGTCCTTAGCCCCGGAGTCTGGGCCTCAGCGGTCTCGGCGTCCAGCCCGCCGGCAGGCGGCTTACGCTCCACCCCTTCTGCCGCCGCCCCTCCCACCGGGCCCCGGGCCCCAAGGGGTGCGGGCGCAGGGTCTCAGCCTGGCGCATCGGTGCCTTCCACGGCCCTTACCGGGAACGCGCCAGAGTCCAGGTTCGATGGCCCTTCCCCTAGCACCAGGCCCTTCTGCTCCGCCAGACTCGCCCTCTCCAGGTCGCGGAACCTCCTCGGGCCCCCGCCTCCCTGCATGGCGCCCCGCCCCCTAATCAGACCCTCCTGGGGTCCCCACAACGCCCGGGCCCCAGGTTTCCCAAAGCTACCCTTCAGCGTGGCACTTCCCCCGGCCCGGGGGATCCTGGGGTCCTCTCCCCTCAGTCCGGGACCCTAATTTTCCCTCCGCGCCCATAGTCCAGGGGCGGCAGGGGGGCGCAACGTCTAAAGAGGGCGGGTGCGAGGAAGGGCGTGAGGAGGGGGTCGGGGGGCCGGAGTCGTCTCCCTCCCGTCACGCCGTCGCCTCAGCCCGGCGGGTGCGCCACCCCTCCGGCGGCTCGCGGGCTCCTGGGGACCAGAGGTCCATCCCTGCCGGAAGCTGCGCGGCCCCGGGCGGGGGAGCGGGGCAGACGTGCCGCCCGGGCCCGCCAGCCGCTGCGCCCGCCGCCGCTCGGCTCCCCAGGGCCCCGGAGGGTCGGCGAGTCCCGCGGGGACCGCAGGGCGGGGCGCGGCGGCGGGCCCCGCGAGGCGCCTACCTGCGAGCTGTGCGGCCGCACCTGCCGCGCGGCCCCGCGGCTCCTCTGGGAAGGCGGCGGCGCGCGGGGGGCGCGGGCCCGGAGCGGCTCCTGCTGCCCGGCGGGGAACTGAGACCCCGGCGGGGGCCGGCCCCGGGCGGAGCCGCCGCCGCCGCCACTGTCGCCGTGTCTCCGCCTCTCCGCGCGGCCCCGGCCGCCCGGCTCTCGCCCCGCTCCTCGCCCGGCCCCCGCGTGCGGCTCCCGACCCCCGCCGCCCCCCGCGTCTGTGCGGGCAGAGCTGAGTTCACGTCGGGGCGGAGATGACCCCGGTGGCCTGGGGACCCTGCCTGAGTGGGGCCGAGGCGAGGAGGGTAGGGCCGTCCCGAGGATCCCGATTTAAGGCGCCAAAAAGTGTGTGCAGGACAAAGCCGGGCAGGAGGCAGAGCAAGATATTTTCAACGGTTATCTCGGGGGGGGGGGAGGGGGGCCTCTACTTTCTTGCCTGTGCTTTTCCAATTTCGGTCTTTCCCGTTGTTAAACGATTAGCAGGGAATATATTACAAAATGGTGTTTAAATCCGATGCCTCGGCGTAATGTGAGTACAAGTGGGGCCCAAGGGGGACCTCCCCAGGCAGCCTGCCCCCAAGCTCTCCTTTTGGGGCACAGCCCTGACTTGGGTTCCCCTTGAAGGGCGGGCTGGGAGAAGGAGCTGGGCGGGGCTTGCATGTGAGCTTCCTGCTGGGGGCCCCCTCCCTAGCCCCAGCCCGGCCCACTGAACCCACCTGGGAGGTGGTTGGGGGTCTGGAGGCCTCTGCTTCTCCAGGGGCCTGGGATCCTGCTGAACTAGAACTGGTTGGGACTTTGAGAGCGAGCGGGGGGCGGCTCCCGGCACCCGCACCCGGACCTGGGGACCTGCCCAGCCGGCTCTCCCAGTCCTGCAGTCCCTACCGTTATTGTTGGCTGGGGCCTGCCAGCCCCCCCACCCCCACCCCGCCTCACACCTTGGTCAGGACCCAGAGCTCCCGACAGCCAGCCAACCACCCAGCTCGGCTCCAGTGCCCCTCCCCCATGGGCCCTTTGGATCACCAGGAAGGGCCCGCTGCATCCCCTCAGACTGTCCAGGGCAGAGGACACTTTCAGGAAACCATCTCCCACAGAACAAGGTCCAGCGTCCTCTGGGTCAGACCTCACCGTGCCTGACATTCTGGACCTGTCCTACGTCCTACGTATCGGTAGGGGTCATAGGAGTGTGGTAGGGAGGGGGACAAGCGATCGAGAATGAGTGTACGCTGGCCAGTGAGGTTTGCTCAGCGCCTTGCGGCAAATGCCCAAAGTGGAGCCGGCCCTGCGGCTGCCAGGTCCCCAGGGCTCAGCTTGGGAACCTCACCCTCCAGCCATCCAAACCCGAAGTCAGCCCCACACCACCTGTGTCACCATGGAGCCGAGATGCAGACGCCACCTTTTGTAAACATTTCTCAGTTTTTATTTAGCAAGGATCTTGGTCCCGGTATTTCCACCAGCCCTTGACTGTGCCCAAGGGTCAGGCAGCACAGGGCAAAGTGGGGCAAAACACAGGAGTCCCAGGCAGAGAAGTGGGCTAGAACTCAGGCCCACAAGTGCCTTTGGGGAAAGGCCTCAGGCCCGGCTGCAGGCCCCGAATGCAGGCCCCGAATGCCAGGCTGGAGGACAGCAAGGCCCCTGTGGCCCAGGAGTCACACAGAGTGAAGGAGGCAGGGGCTGAGCTGTGGCATTTATTAGAACTGCTTTGGCGAAAATAAATAATTCTTCACAAACGTTCTTCGGCGAAACTTGGCAAATGAGGCAGGAGCAGGTGCAAAGCTCTCAGGAGTAATACTGCACTGACTGGGGGACGCTGGGTGGTAGCCCCGCCGCTTCCCCAGGCCTGGGGCAGAGCCCAAAGGGAAGATAAAGGCACAGGTGAGGGGTGGGGTACTCCGCGGCGCAGCAACTGAGTGGTCGGTGGGGGGGTCGACGGCAAGTCCCGTTCTAGCAGCTGTGAGGGGCCCCATCTCCTTACTCCTGCAGAGGTCATGGAGAGAGGCCCGGGAGGGGGGAAATCTCAGCTCGCCCCAGGGCCCCGCCTCACGGGGCAGGGAAGCTGGGGGCCCAGCCCTCAGCACCGGGACCCCAGGGGGCTGAGGAAGGACGGGGTGGGAGGGGCACTCAGCAAGGGGGCGAACCAGGTGGGAACTGTGGGGACTCAGGGGCAGGACTGGCGGGGGCGCGCATGCGCAGGGCGTCGGGTGGGAAGGCCACGTTAGTGCAGAAAAGGCCCAGCAGCAGCTGGCGCTGGCACTCCTCCCACTTGGCCAGCGCGTCCCCTAGCGAGAGGCTGGTGCGCATCCAGCTGGGCAGTGCCTCGCTGTAGGCGGCACAGGACAGCTGCACAGACGGCAGTGACTGGGTGCGGCGCAGCTCCACCTGCTCCGACAGCCTGCAGGTGGGGAGGGGTGGAGGGCGGGAGGGCTTTAGAGGGGGCCCCTGAGGCTTCGGGCCCAGGGGAGACACAACAGTGAGGGTGAGGGGGGCTCACCTGGAGGGCAGGTGGCTTCCCAGCTTCCTCTTGGCACGCATCACCAGGTACTGGCAGATGCTACCTGTCTGCTCCTTCATCCACCGGATGTCCTCAGGGACGTCAGGCAGCCACTCCAGCAAGCTGGGCGGGGACGGGAGGCGTGGCCTCAGGGTCCACGGCTCCGCCCCCACCCACGCCCACTCTGCCGGGGCCCGTGCCCCAGCTTCTGGGACCCCTGAAGTGGCATCTCTGCAGCATCCCCCACCAGTGGCCTTTTCTCCGTGGTGCCCACCACTCACGGATGACCTCGAGGTCTGGTCCCCCACAGTCCCCGCCCAAACCCCCCTTCTCCCCTCACCGGATGGTGAAGGACACAGCGCTCTCCAGCGGCAGAGTGTAGGGCACCATCATGGCTGTGGCCAGACGCACAGGCAGCATGTTGGAGAGCGCGGTCAGCAGGTCCTTGGGCTCCACGCAGGCCTCCAGCAGGGCTGGGGGTGGGCGCAAGAGGGAAGCTGACCAGCAGTCGGGGAAGCCGGGGCCTCCCTGCTCCTCAGCGTCCCCACCAGCTAGGTACGCCCCTTCCCCCACCCCACCTGCACACACCCTCATTGAGCCGCGCAGGCAGATGCTCCAGGATGTGATCCTCCAGGGGTGGCTGCAAGGGACCTTCCACGAGGGCCCCCTGGGCCTCCTCCACATCCTCGTCCTCGGGGGCATGGGGGCGGGCAGGGGGCAGCGCCAGCAGGGGGTTGGGACGGTTCAGGAGGCCTGGGTGGGGACCCCCCCCAGACAGGTGATCAGCACCGGAGCAGGGGCAAAGGCGAGGAGCCAGCACGCCCCCCTCGCCCATGCCCACTCCAGGCGGCACCCACGCACCGTTCCGCCTCAGAAAACGCAGCCCATCCCTGTAGCCCTGCTTGCACATCTCTCGCAGCACCTAAGGCGGGGGGGACAATGAACAGGCGCTGGGAGCCACAGGTGCACGCACAGCTCTGCCCCCTGGAGCCCCTGCAACCCCTTCCTTCCACCAAGGTGACTTGGATCTGGGCTGCTGGACAGGCAGCTACAGTGGAAAGGCTGTGCGAACCCCACCTCGGCCCCGTCCCTCAGGAGAGGCCCTCTGGGCGGCTTGCTCCCCTGGCACTGAGCGAGGAGGCTCTGCAGGGCCCCTGGCGCAGGGCTCACCGTGGGCTCGGGCGGGAACAGGGCCTTGGACAGGCGGTAGAGATTACGCAGGTTGAACTGGATGCTGGTGTTGGTGAACCGGAGCTCATGGATGTTGGTGGAGCTGTCCTGGGGGCAGATGTCACTCTCTCCCGAAAAGGGGGACACGGTGATGGTGTTCTTGAGCTCGTAGAGTGGCAGGTTGTCTGAGATGCCGCCGTCAACATAGCGCTGCGGGACACATGGTCATACAGGGAGGGGCCTAGAGACTGAGCTGGCTAGCCCACTGGGCCACCTTGGGCCCCACCCCGTGGCTATTTCCTTCCAGCCTTTCACCCACTGGGCACTGACCATGGGCTGCTGAGCAGATGGCCAGACCATGGGGGAGGGGCGGAGACAGCCACAGGAAGTATGCGTCTCTAGGGGGTAGGCCTGGCTCTTGAGTAATTCGGGGAAGTGAGGCAACAGGCTGTGGTAGGAGTGAGGGGTGTATGTGTGTGGGACGCCACTGCCCTTCCTCCTCCCCACTGCTTTGTCCCACTCTCTGCCCAGTGGCCAACTATTGTCACCCACAACAGGTGCCCAGGGAATACTTACTACGCCCTGGAGGGCCGGAGGGATGAGGCCGCAGTACACAGGGATGAAGGTGCTGCAGACGTTGGCCTGTGGGGCAGGGACAGAGAGGGCGTGGTGAGCAGAGACCCTGAGTTCATATTGTGCCCCCACGCGGCCCACCACAGCCCACCTGGATGAGCTCGTCCTTGGAGCTGAAGTGGGATATAATGACATTCTCGCCATCAGAGACGCGGGTCAGGGAGATGCCCACACGCCCGCTGGCACGCTCATGGCTGTCAGCAGGCAGGGTCTTCACCAGGCAGCCACGGATAGTCTTTACCAGGTTGAAGGAGGGGTGCAGTGGACCCAGGAACCGCTTCCGGGCTTCCTTAGACACCTCGATGATGTTGGCACCTGCCTCGCCTGAGTGAGCAGGGTCAACAGTCAGGGACTGGCACTCCTGGCTTAGCGCCACCCCCTCCCCCCGTGGTTCCACGCCCAGAGCCACGCACGCACAGTCATGGCATCACCATCTACCCTAGAGAATTCCCAGTATCCATCACAAGGCCTGGCCCACGACTGGGACTTTTGCTACCTGCCCCTGGAGAGACAGAGGCAGGCCACCACCCCGGGAGGGCAGAGAGCTGGGGCCAAGGCCTTCCCTTTGTCCAGTATTTCCCAACTGCTTGCCCTGATCCATGAGTCACTGGGCCTGACCTGGCATGGCCCCCGGCCTGTGAAGGGGGGAAGGCAGAGGTTCAACCCTCACCAGCTTTAGCCTTCACACACTTGGCCAGATCCAGGGAGTCCAGCACAGGCCTGTGGGCACGGGGCTGGAAAGAGTGGGGTCCCACCACCCCTGAGAAAGCACAATTGTGACACACTGCAGCCAAGAGCAAGCACCCCAACACTCTTCTTGAGGGCTGATGGGCGCTGGCCTCGGGCAAAGGCAGGGTAGGGGCCCAGGAGTGGTCACGGAGTTGGAGAGCCTTGTCGAGGGGTGCAGATCACTGTCCTGGTCAGAAGTGGGGACAGAACCCACCATGCTGTGGGTACTATAGCTGCCCAAGACCACTCCTGAGAAAGAGGCTTCTTGGCGGGGTGGGGATGTCCTGGGAGCCACCTCCGTAGCAGTGAGTCAGGTGTGGCCTGAGGCCAGCATGCAAGTGTGACAGACACTGGCCTGAAGGCTTCTAGAGAGAGAGGGGCAGGCCCACAGAGGTGAACCCCCAGGTCCCAAGGATGGGGAGCTGTGCTCCTTCTACCCCAGCCCCTCAGGGCAAAGGTCACTGGAAGGGGGCAAGGGAGAACCCTGGACAGACTCCTGCTGGGCAGGGCATCCAAGGACCTGCTGACCCTTCTGTCACCTTGGCTGCCCTAGTAGGCCGGGTGCTGGGCACCATTCCCGGGACTCCTGCAGTACTCAGTGTGCTGTAAACAGCACTTGCAGGCACCTACCCCAAGTGTGAGTAGAGAAGCCCATCCCACTGCACACCGACTTCTGCACTACCTGCCTGGGGGCTGGAGGGCCCAGAAGCACCTCCCACCCCAGGGAATGGGTTGGCCACACCCGGGGACCCAGGCCCACAGTGGGCCATAGGTAGAGGGAGAGGGTTAGGGGAGAATTTGCCTTGCCCAGCCCTACTTGCCAGGTTCCTCCCCCACATGTCCTGGGAGGCACCAGGACACGGTCCCCAAATACCTCTTCAGAGGCCACCCCCATACAGGACCCCGGGGACATGGCAGTGTAGCCACAGGACACAGTGACCTCTGGCACCCGGGCCATTACCGGGCTACTGGGATAGTGAGACCCCTTCCCCGACTCTCACGGTCCCGCCCACGAGTTACTTTCTCTTTCCAATGAAATACCTTTTGCTGCACCTGTCCGTCCTCCAGCCTTTGCGCCCTGAAAGGCCATAGCCTCGGCCCCAGAGGCCCCACCCCAATCCCTGGGCACCACGAAGCAAAACAAAGTAGGCCCCGCCCCCGGGCCGGCGCCGAGAACAGACCTTCGGCCCGGGTCCTGGGTGCGGGCAAGAGACCCCTCCCCACGGCACCGCGCCCCCGCCAGCTTCCCCGAGCGGTCAGACCCGGGCGGGGGCAGGAGCGGGGACGGGGGCGCGCTCTACGCTCTGGAAGAACAACCGCCCGGCCTCGGCTCACCTCTGCAGGACCCCCGTCCCGCCCCTCCGCCCGGGCAGGACCCCCCGCCCCCCGCCGGATTCCGGCCCCGCCCCCTCACCCAGGCAGGCGCCGGTGACCAGCGCCGTGGCCGTGAGCGCCCCGGCCGAGGCGCCGTAAATGTGCGTGGCGTTGGCCACCAGGAAGGGTGCGTGCTCGCGGAGGCAGGAGGCCACGCCGACGTGGTAGACGCCCAGGAAGCCGCAGCCCGCGAACGAGATGTTCCACGTCGCCTCCCTGGGAAACATCGCTGCGGCCCTCCGGGCTCCGGGGCTCGCTGCGCGCCGCGCGCTCCCGCTCGCTCCGGGGCCGGGCTGGGCCCCGCGGTCGCTCCAGCTCGGGGTCCCCGCCTGCGAAGGCGGAGACGCTGTGCTCCGCGGTGGCGGAGGCGGTGTTTTTAGTGGGGGCGGGCGGGGGCGGGGCCGACGCGCGCCGCCCAATCGGAGCGCGCGGGGAACGGCCGCGCCCTCCGGGGGGTCTTGGAGCCCCGCCCCCGGGCCCGAGACCCTTGGCCGGGCCTCGCGGGGAAGCTGGAGGGAACACGCAGCGGCCCAGGAGTGTAGGGAGGGGTGAGCGCAGGCCTGGGGCGCGCGGGGTCTGGGGACCTGAGAGCCTCGTACAAATCCGCAGACTTGCGAGGGGGAGGCCCCTGATGTCTGGGCAGTCACCGCCCCGTTCCTGAGGGACCCACCTACAGCACCCACTCAGGACGCCGAGGAGCTCGCCCCAGGGCAAGGACCCCAGGACTCATCCACAGACTGACTCATAAATATCCAGGGCTGGAAGCGAATCACACACAACTCCCAGAGCAAACACTAGTGCTACAGACCCCAACCTGACGCCCAGGCCCCAGCTGCCCGCGGCGGCGGCCCCTCCATAGCTGGGCAGTAACCTGGGTTCTACATGGGTAGGACTCGGGCCTACCCCGCCCCCGCTAATTGCCCCAACAGGTGGAGCACTCCAGTGATGTCACCCTCCCGCCCCTTTCCGCATTTTTGTCCTGGAGTGTAGGGCAGGCATAGCCTGGCTTGGATCCAGGAGCCAGCCCTGCACCTCACCCCACCTTCCAGACAAGGGGCTGGTCTGTGCTGGGGTGGTGGGATGCCTGTCTCCACACCCACTCCCTAGGCAGAAGCTTGGCTCACGACCCAGCCGGTACCAGGGCTGTGGAGGTCTGAGCTCTTGCTCGGGACTGCCCACCCCCCAGGCCCAGGCTGAGAAGCCAGAGCAGGTCTTCCCCGGGACAGGAGCATCTGGGTCATGCTGTCCATCCCTCAGCCTCTGTGCTGTCAGCCACCCATATTTGGCACTGACAGTGTGCCTGACAGAGGGACCAGCACAGGATAGAGCAGTTGGGCAAGGTCAATCCAGACCCAGCACTACTTAGGGGGCAGAGATGGGGAGACGTTGTTTACACAAACTCAAAACGAGGGCTGGGGGGGGAGCGGGGGGGGAGGGCACAGGCTGCCCTACAGCCTGCACAAATGGCCTGGGGATGGGAGGCGAGCCCAGACCTGGGTATTGGGAGAGGATAAAACGGGATATCTAACTGAATTCCACTTAGACCAATTTGACCTTCTCTGGCACCTGGGGACCCTCTCCCCCAAGTGCTTTGGGTGGGTGTACAGTGCAGACTGTGGCCCCGTCAGGATGGTCAAGGCCCCTTCTGACAGCGCTGGAAGCGGCAGGAGGCAGGAGGTATGGTACAGCGGGGAGAGCACACCCCCAATGCTGGCCTGGAAAGCCCAGGTGCAGGCTGAGCCAGGGACTTAAGGTTGTCCCTGATCTGCTCCAAGGACAAGCCAGGGTCCAGGCCCCTCCTGCTTCTGAAGGAGTGTGGGGCCTTGAAGGGTGGCCCTGTCCCAGCGCAGGGAGACCTCTGCCCCCATTTCCACATCAGGGCTGAACTGTTTTGGATACACGTCCCTCCCTCCAGGCCCCTGGGACTGTCTGCTCTGGAGCCAGGAACATAGCAGCACTTCCAGGAACCCTGGCTGGGGGTGGGAGGTGCCGCCCCCTTCCCCCCACCCCGTCCCCCAGTGTGGACAGAGAACCCTGGTGTTTGCTGTGTAATCATTTATTTATTTTTAGGTTTTATTTGTTTTTTGAGAGAGAGAGAGACAGTGCGAGCAGAGGAGGGACAGAGAGAGAGGGAGAGACAGAATCCGAAGACAGGGTCCAGGCTCTGAGCTACCTATAAGCACAGAGCCCGACGCGGGGCTCGAACCCACGAACCGTGAGATCATGACCTGAGCTGACGTCGGACGCTCAACCGACTGAGCCACCCAGGCGCCCCTGTAATCATTTTTTTAAAAAAATATTTATTTTGAGAGAGGGCATGAGTGTGCACGTGTGGGAGGAGGCAGGGAGAGAATCCCAAGATGTGGGGCTCTATCCTAGGAACTGTGAGATCGTGATCAGAGCTGAAATCAAGAGGGCACTCAACCAACTGAGCCACCCAGGTGCCCCTAACAAGTGGTTTTATTCAAGCAGAGGCATGGGACCCATGCGCATAAATGCTGACGTGCTGTGCATCATTCTGCAGGCGGGTCCTGCTTCCACACAGGACCCTTCTCTCTTCGGGGTCTAAGGTCTGCCCGTGGACTTGAGGCCCCCTCCTCCAGGGAACCTGGGGCAACCACACCACCACTTCTCCCTGCCTTGTCCTTGCCCCCTGCAGCACATGCTGCTGGGACCGCTGCAGTGACGCTCACTCTTCCTTTTGGCCCAGGTCCCACCTGCCACAGGGTGGGTCCTAGCTCCTCCCCCAAACGGGAGTCTCACCCTAGTCCCTACTGCTCTGGGTAACCAGGAAGGCCTCAGGCCTTCTTTCCCACATCCCACATACACTCCTGTGGTGCAGGCCTCCGCTCCCTCCGAGGGAGGCCCTCCCCCCCAGATGTCCCTTTTGTGCTCCTTCCTTACCCTGTCCCTGCAGAACTACAACCCATGAGCGTAGATCTTCAGAGCTGTAGCCTGGCACGTGATGGGCACACACTACAGCCTGGTGCTGGCCCAGAGCCACCAGAGGGAGAAGCAGAGTGTCTACTGGGTGGTCTGGCATTGGTGGGCAGAGGACCTAAGGCCCAGGAGACTACAAACGGCTGCAGGGCCGGGATGGTGGCGGATGGGTGCAGGCAGGCCTGCCCCTGAAGGACTTAGTGGGCACATGCCCCTTCCTCATCTGGCTAGACCATCTGACAGCTGTGGTTGTAACCAAGCCTCAAAGGAGGTACAGGACTGCCCCGAGTTGCTGAGATTAAAAGTGGAACTTGAATGTGAACCAGAGCCCTGACTCCGCAGGGAGACCTACTGATCACACGTGCACCGCAGCCACATCACTTTCTCGTAACTGAAAAACGCTACCAGCCTTGGGGCAACTGCTGGCCTCCACCAGCCAAAGCCTCCTCAGAGCACTGCAGACCCCCCACTGCTGCTCTGAAGGGTTCCTGTATGTCCCCCGAAAGCTCCCCCCCCCCCCCGCACCGGGAAGGCCCCGGCAGTCCTCAGGAACCAGGACTGTGCCCAAGAAGGCTCACGTCTCCTCCTGAGCCCACTCAAGGCTCGGCACACCCCAGAGCCCTAGAGATGCCCCCCACCCCAGGTACCTGTTTCTGCACCAGATCCCCGGTTCTTTACCTCACCAGGAAGGGGTTGGCTATCTCCTAGAATGAAGGCCTGTCCACCCGCCATGCGACCCCCCCGCCACACCTGCCCTGCGCGAAGGCCACATTCTTACAAAGCACTCACGGGCCGATCAAGAGATACGTAAAAGGGTTTTATTGGCAGGAAAACAGGACTCTAATCGAACAAGCCAAATCCCATATCATCATCCGACTCCTCCGATTCCTCCTTCTTCTCGTCTTTCTTCTCCTCTGCTGTGGGGAAGAAGGGGACAGTGAGCAAGGCCCACAGTGCATGCCAGACCCCCCAGCGGAGACCCGGCCCTGGCCTCCACTTACCTGCAGCTGGGGTGGAACCAGCAGCAGGAGCTGCAGATCCTGGCGCAGCAGAGACAGCCACAGCCCCACCAGTGGGCACGCTGGCCAGCTTGCCAATACCTACGGAAGTCAGGGGAGAGGAGATGAGAGCAGGCGCTCAGCCTGAAGGCCCCGGGGGGGAGTGAAGAGACAGTCTGCCCAATACACGGGAGACCACCAAGTGCCAGTGTCACAAGCTTCTGTCCCCCTACACAGGCGGCTCTACCTCTGCCACATACACACCCCCCAGCCCCCTGAAATTTCCTATCTGGAAACTTAGCTTCTAGCAATCCCTCCCCCTCCACAAAAAACCGGTAACCGCACCCACCCCACCCCAGAAGCTGGACAAACGCATTTACATCCAGGACAGCACGGAGTCAGCTACCCGGGTCCAGATCCTAGTCCCCAGCTGTTTGCTGAGCTGGCTGTGCCCCACGAAGTGCACACACAGGGACAGAACAGTTGTCCCTGCAGCACGACTTCCAAAGAGACCCATCAGCTGCAGCCTCACGCCACCAGAAAACCATCTGCCCATAGAGAGAGGCAGAGACCTGTGGTCCCCCGCACGCCCACCCTGCGCTCCCAACCCCACCCCCAGAACACATGGTGAGATCTGATGATAAAACTCGAATTCCGGACCGTCTGGGTGGCTCAGTCAGTTAGGCGTCAGGCTTCGGCTCAGGCCACGCTGGCCGCAGTTCGTGATCTGAGCCCCAGATCGCACTGGGTGCTGACAGCGCAGGGCCTGCCTGGGACCCTGTCTCCCCTCCCCGAGCATGTGATCTCTCTTACCAAAATGAACAAACATCATAAAAAATACATTAAAAAACAAATACGCCACCTCCGAGCCCTGCAGGCGGGCACCCTCTGCTGCCCTGCCACTGGGAATGTCTAGAAGCATCCCCGGCACAAGCCCACTGAAGCCTGCTCGCTTCTCTGGGTGAGGCTTCTAGAGTGCTCTGGTCCACAAGCGAAACCTGGCAGGCCACGGGCTGACCAGCAGGGATTAGGATGGACCCCGAGAACGAAACCCCCTGCCCCGTTCTCACCCTGGGCGATGACGTCTTCGATATTTTTTCCGTTCAGCTCACTGATGACCTAGAATAACCACAACCAGCAGTTACCAGAGGCCCACTGCCGCGCCCCACGCCGTAGCTCCACCTCCTGGAACCCGGGCAGGGCTGGCCTCGGGAGCACGTGACAAAGCGCCCCGGAGCCTCGAGGCCTGCCCAGTGCGGCCCGACACTTAGGACCCGCACGTGTCCTAAGACAGGCGGGAACCAGAAGGCCCCGGCATTTCCCGAGGCGGCGCACGGCATCTCAGTTTACGGCCGCCACACGCCCGAACGTCCTCAGGGAGGCGAACGCAATACGCTGACACGCGCTCTGCCCTTCCCCCTTCTCTAACACGAAGCCACTAACGCGTCTCAAGCTGCGCCGTAACTTCGCGTCCCCGGAACCAGGCTGAAGTCCGCCTCACGCCCACCCACTGTCCCCCCCCCACCCCGAGCTCGCGGGCACACACCGCTTTCTCGAGGGTGAACCCCGCGCCGGGGCCAGAGGGGCCTGCGGGGCGGCTACCTTGTTGAGCCGGTCATCGTCCGCCTCGATGCCCACGCTGTCCAGAATCTTCTTGATGTCCTTGGCACTGGGGGAGGCATTGCCCCCGAGGGCGGCCAGCAGATAGGAGGCGACGTAGCGCATCCTGAAGCGGGAGGCAACAGGGGCGGCGTGACTCGGGGGCCGCCCGCCCCGGCCCCCTCCAAGACCCGGCCGGCGCCCGGCCGCCCCTCCCCGGCACCCCCACGGCCCCCACGACCCCAGCCCGGCCAGCGCCCCGGCCCCGCCGCCCACTCACTCGGCGGCGGAGAGCCTCACGCGTGCGACCTCGGCGGCGTCAGGGACGGAAAGGAAGGCGCCGGCGCGGGGGGCGGGGGTAATCCGCTACCCAGAAGCCCCCGGGATCGGCTTGCCGCGCAGAGAGGGCGCCTCCGAGTGACGTCACACGGCGCCCAGGCGGCGGGGTCGCAGAGGCCTCGCTCCGTGCAGTCCCGAAGCAGCAAAGGCGAAGGGCAGTTCCAGGGCCGCCTTCCTGCACAACTCGGGGGCGAGTGTCGCCCGGCCTTCCCGGGGTGGCGGGCGAGCGATCTTGCACCGCGGCCGCCGCGGCCGCTACGCGTCTGTGCGCGGCGGGCGTGGCCGTCGCAGTGGGAGGACTCCAAGTCCCATGGTGCACCGCTGCCGGAAGTGCGGGCGCGCCTTCTGTGCCGGCGCACGCGGCCGACCGGTTCGCGGGTAGTTTCTGTCCGCTGGGACCACGGGGACCCGCGGTGTCCCCGTGCGGCCAGGCCAGTGAAGTGGGCGAGCCCGGCCCGCTCTCGCACTGCGGAGCCGAGCGGCCTGGGCCTGGTGGTTGCTCCCCGGCGGGGCCGTGTAGACTCTGAACTGACCTCTGTGCGCACGTGCCGCTCGTTCACTACATGGTGTTGGGGACCCCGCTGCCGGTGGGTGTGCCGAGAGGGAGCAGGCCTGCCCTTGCTTCTCCGGAACATAAATTTAGAGCGCGCGGACGCACAGAGTAAATAAGCGAGGCGATCCAGGCTGAGATAAGCCCGAAGGGATGAGGTGGCCCTGAGAACGGCGGGGCCAGCACCAGGCAGAAGGGTCAGGTGCAAGGGCCCCGCGGGGGCTGGGGATGGATCCGGAAGCAGGAGCCACCCCCGTGCGTTGGAGGGCTGTCACAGCGAGGCCAGCCTTCGGGTGCAGTGCATCAAGCACGGGTGTGTTCATGCAAACCATACGGTTCCTGTGGGCGACCTCGGTGTCTTTCCCCCCGTTTTAGAGAGGATGTGGGGCGCAGAAAGGTTTTCTTACTCAAGGTTTCACAGTGGGATAAAGCGGGGAACCTCCTGGCAAGGAGGGGACTTTGGCAATACCTAGGAAAGTGGCAGGTTGTGACTTTTATTTTTAGAGGTAAAATAATACACAAGACTTACCGTTTTAAACGTCCAATCCAATCGCATTGGGTCCGTTCACATTACACAGCCGTCACCACCATCCATCTCCAGACCTTTTTCCATCTTCCCAAGTTGGATTAAACAATAATTCCCTGCTCTCCCCTCCTCCAGTCCCTGGCACCCACCATTTTAATTTTTGTCTCTATGAATTTGACTACTCTGGGGACTTCGTATTAGTAGAAGCCCATGGTATTTGTCCTTTTAGATCTGACATTTCATTTAGCATAATATCTTCAAAGTTCATCCATATTGTGTGTGTATCTCAATTTTGTTCGTTTTTGTTCGCTTTTTAAAGCGAAATACTATTCCTGTGTTTGATTTAAGCCTTCCGGCAGCTATGTAGAAACTGAGCGGGGGACAGGAGCCAGGAAAGGGCCTGGCCACAGCCCCTCCTGGGGGAGGGACGGTGATAGCATGGGACCCGGAGGAAAGAGGGTGCCCATGAATTGATCCGCCGCAGAGTGGGCGAATGAGCACAGGGATGGCAGGCTCTGAGAGGCAGACCTAGTTGGAGGTTCTTGGCTTTGGCACTTGCTGGCTATGCGTCCTTGGGCAAAATATAATCTGTCAGAGCCTCCTTTTCCTTCCTTGGGAAGTGCAAAGATTGAGAGAGGCAACGTGTGGGGAAGCCCACTGCTGGGGCATTTGCCCGGAGTGATTGCCAGTTAATAGGATCACAGGAGCTGGGATCATGTCTCTAGAGGAGGCCCAGGAAGGCTTCCGGGAGAAGGAGGCCCCTGAGGCTGTCTCGGAAGCAGCCTTCCTCCGTCCTGAGATTGCACCAGCTCCCTTTGACAGCGGGCCAAGAACGCACAGCTCCAGAGCAGGGCGGGCCTGAGGGCCAGGAACCTCTGAAAGGGCGGGTTTCCCGGCGCGCGACGCGGGCCTTCGCGGCGGCAGAGGCTGGACTGAGACGGACCAACAGGAAGTCGAGCGCAGCTGGGCTGGCGGCTGGCGGTTGGGGTCGGCGGCCGCGTCTCCAGGGCTGCGGGCCGGCCGAGGGCCGGCGGGGCGGGGAGGGACGCTGAGGCCGTTGCCTGCGGTCCCACCCCAGAGCTAGGGGCCTCCTGCCTGGGCGGGAGCGGGGGGTCCCGGCCCGCTCGGGAGCGCGCCGGCGGAAACCCGGCGCGGGACGGCCCCGGGGACCGCGCACAGCCTGGAAGGCGGGTACGCGCGGGACGCGGGCGGACGCGGGCGGACGGCAGGGGTCGGGGGTGTTCTCCGGGCCAGGACCGGCCTCCGGGCAGTCGGAGCTCTGAGTGTGCAGACCACTGCCCTCATCAGCCGACCGAGATGGGAACGGGAAGCGAGGGAGAACCCTCCTCCAGCGGTCACGAAGTGGGGTCCCATCACCCTCCCACACGCACGCACTTATCTGACACGTGCGGGCACAATCACGGCGTTGCTTGCCTGGGCCACTGCCCCCATGTGGTACATAAGAGTCCTGGACCTCTGGTCAAAGCTGGTGGGTGTGGCGGTTGGAGGTGGGGCTGGACCCAGAACTCTTAAGGGGTGGGGGGCAGCCAGGATGCTCTGGAAGCCCCTCCCGCCAGTGTCCAGAATTGGGATGTGAAGGCGCACTTCTCCCTCCTCTCCCACTACCCCAGCCCCAGGCGCTTCCCCAGGCTCCTCTGCACACGGTTCTCCCTGCCTGCTGCCCTCCTAGTTCTGGGGTACTCATTCCCCAGCCCTGTTCCAGCAAAGATCTGTGCAGCCTAGGCCCTGGGCTCTGTGGGCCCGCTGGCCTGGCTCACGGACTCCCCCCAGCCAGAGCCCCCATTCCCCTGAGCAGGAGGAGGGCCCAGCCCCACTCCCTCCCCCTCCTCCCCCTGACTCTGCTGCAGGCTCCCGAGGCCCTGCCTGAGCAGGCCTGCTTGGCAGGCTGGGACATGTCTGGCCCCCGAGGACAGCCGGTGGGCGATGGCCGAGGTGGCGGAGGGGCTGGAGCCCGAGGCAGCTGCTACAGAGGATGCCACAGGAGATGCTGCGGATGCTGCAGATGCAGAACCCGGGGACCCCCCTCTCCTGATTGGGAGTCGGCTGAACCTGGACCTGTACCCTGGGGGCTGCCACCGGCTGCTACACCTGTGTGCCCGGCCGTCGGCGAAGCTGCTGGAAGTGCAGTTCTTGCGGCTGAGTGGCCACGAAGAGCCTCGGCTGCTAGAGACCACCCTGGCCCAGGTGGCGTGCAGCCTGCGGCACCTGCGCTCCCTGGTCCTCAGAGGTGAGCCCACCTGGTCCCGGCCCTGTCCCAACGGCGCCCCCCTCAAGGTGAGGCTGGCTGAGCCTGGGCTCCCGGACGCCCGCAGCTCCCAGCAGACCCCAGCATGGCTGTCTTTCCTGGGGCAGGTCGTGGGTGATGGCTGTTAGCTGCGATGGGCCTGCAGTATCCACACGGCTGTCCCTGTGTGGGTGGGGTCGGGGGAAGTCTGTGCCTCTGAGCCGAGCTGGGACCTGAGACCTGACTCTGGCTCTGAGGGCCACATCTGCCTTCCCCCTTTCTAGGTGGGCAGCACCGGGATGTGCTGGGGGCCTGTGTCCGGGGCTCCCTGACCACACTGCCCGCTGGCCTGAGTGGCCTGACCCGCTTGGCCCACCTAGATCTGAGCTTCAACAGCCTGGAGGCGGTGCCAGGCTGCGCCCTTCAGATGCGCAGCCTGAGCGCCCTGCTGCTCTCTTACAACCACCTCTCAGAGCTCCCCGAGGCCCTGGGAGCCCTGCCCGCCCTCACCTTCCTCTCTGCGACCCACAACTGCCTGCGAACGCTGCCCAAAGCGCTGGGAGCCCTGTCCACCCTGCAGCGC
Organism: Cryptoprocta ferox; assembly: GCA_028646485.1. Taxonomy (NCBI): domain Eukaryota; kingdom Metazoa; phylum Chordata; class Mammalia; order Carnivora; family Eupleridae; genus Cryptoprocta; species Cryptoprocta ferox. The sequence goes on along the minus strand of CM053575.1, from coordinate 527,234 downwards.
CTCGATCTCTCAGAGAACCTTCTGGACGCTCTGCCCTCTGAGATTGGAAACCTGAGCAGCCTCACCGAGCTCAATCTGGCCTCCAACCGGCTGCAGAGCCTCCCGAGCTCCCTTGGTGAGTAGGAGCCGAGGCCCTCTTGGCTCCCTGGGCCTGACGGGGAGTGGCCAGCCTCCACTCTCACGTGGACCCCCTTGTCGTCCACAGGGGCCCCTGCACACACAGGCTTGGCCCACCTCAGAGGCTCCACTCCCCCGGGTGACCCTTGTTTGCCTTCCCTTGCCCAGCTGTCAGGCCCCTCCGCACAGACTTCCCAAGCCCCCTGAGTCTGGCCGGGGGGTGGGCAGAGACTGGAAAGGCTTCTCTGGCTCGCCCTCGTGCGAGTGGCCTGGCCTGGCCAGGGCCAGGGTGGCCCCGGGTGGCCCTCTGCGGGCCCTGAGCTGGCACCTGCCCGCAGTGGGGCTACGGTCCTTGCGGCTGCTTGTTTTGCACAGCAATCTCCTGACGTCGGTGCCCACCGGCCTGGCCCACCTGCCGCTGCTCACCCGACTAGATCTGAGGGACAACCAGCTCCGGGACGTGCCCCCCGAGCTACTGGACGCCCCCTTTGTGCGCCTTCGGGGGAACCCCCTGGGCGAGGCCCCGCCTGCCCTCCCCAGTCCCCCAGGTAGGCCTGTTGGTGGGGAAGGTGAGGCCACAGACAGGCGGGGGGCTGGGGGGCATGGCTGTTCTAACAGCTCCTTCCCTCCACAGGGACACCTGTGATCCCAGAAATGCCCAGACTGTTCCTGAACTCAGATTTGGACAGGTGTGTTGGGGAGGAGAGATGGGGCCAGAGAAGCATGTCCTGGCCTTGTCACCCCGTCCCCGATGGACACCTTGATCATGCCTCAGGGGTCTTCTAGGGTTTCCCAGAGGTGCCCAACTCAGATGTACACATGTGTGCCTTCTGTGTCTGACTGGATGTCCACCCTGTCTTGCAGCTTCCTTGTGACCCCCCAAGGCTGCTCGGTGATCCTGGCCTGTGGTGTCCGCCTACAGTTCCCTGCTGGGGCCACTGCTACCCCTGTCAGCATCCACTATCGCCTATGGCTGCCGGAGCCGCGCCTCGTCCCCTTGGGTCCCCACGACACTCTGCTCAGCTGTGTCCTGGAGCTGCAGCCCCATGGGGTGGCCTTCCAGCAGGCACGCCCAGAACGAGTCGGGAGGGGGGTGTTTGTTTGTGATGAGGGCCCAGGCTTGGCCCCAGCGCTCACGCCACCCTTGCCTGGCAGGAGGTGGGCCTGTGGCTGCTCTTCGTGCCCCCGCGGGCCCAGCGTTGCCGAGAGGTGGTGGTCAGGACCCTGAATGACGACGGCTGGAGTGACCTGGAGACTCAGCTGGAAGAAGAGGGACCTAAGGTGAGAGCCGAGGGGGTTCTGCCTGTGGAGGTGCTCCTGGGAGCATCAGAGAGGGCCCTGCCCAGACCCCGCCCTGCCCAGCGGCTCCGCCCAGACTCCCCGCCTCCCCCTGCCCGGTGGCTCTGCCCAGACTCTGTCCCGCTTTTGACCCTGTTCCTCTGACTCCCCCCCACACCCCCGGACCCAGCGGCTCTGGGCCCACTGCCAGGTGCCCCACTTCTCATGGTTCTTCGTGGTTTCACGTCCTGTGTCCAATGCCTGCCTGGTGCCACCAGAGGGCACGTTGCTGTACTCCTCAGGGAATCCTGGGGTCAAAGTCACGTTCCCCCCTGGGGCCACCGAGGAACCTCGTCAGGTCTACATGCAGGTACAGGCAGTGCTGTGGCGGGGCGGGGGGGGGGGTGTGAGGGGGTGGCGGGCCGTGGGGGTGGGTGCCTCCTCAAGGCAGAGTGAGTGGTGAGTGTTCAGGTGGCCTGTCTGCCGCAGGTGGTGCGAGTGGCCGGCAGGGAGCTTCGGGCCCTGCTGGAGGAGGCTGGGGCGGTGGCCAGCCCCCTGGTTTGCCTCTCCCAGAACGGCCCCCCAAGCTTCCTCCAGCCCGTCACAGTGCAGCTGCCTCTGCCCCCTGGCGTCACAGGTGAGAGGCGGCGTCTGGCCCACCTGAATTCCTGGCCGCTGGGTTGAGGGGGGCAGCGCTCAGACGGGGAGCCCCTACGAGGGCGGCCTCAGCCTGTGGCCCTTTCCCGTCCCTAGGCCTGAGTCTGGATCGCTCTTGCCTTCACCTGCTGTACCGGGCCCCTCCCGAAGCTGCGTGGGATGACATCACCGCTCAGGTGGCCCTGGAGCTCACCCACGTGTATGCCCGCTTCCAGGTCACACACTTCTCCTGGTCCGTGCCCCCGCCCGCTCCCTCCGTCCCCTCCCTACGGCGCACCTGTCCCGCAGCCGCACTCAGCCCACGGCCCTCGCAGGTACTGGCTCTGGTACACCGCCAAGACCTGCGCCGAGGGCCTGGCCCGCAAGGCCTGGGAGCGGCTGCGGCTGCACCGCGTCAGCCTCATTGCGCTGCAGCGACGCCGCGACCCCCAGCACGTGCTGCTGCAGTGCCTGCCCCTCAGCAAGGTGTGAGTCTGCAAGGGCCGAGGGCTGAGGTCCGGGGGGTGGGGGGTGGCGCGGGGCCTCGAGCTCCGAGCCAGTGGGTGCCCCCCCCCAGGTGGATGCCACCCTTCGGAGGCTGCTGGACAGGTACCGAGGCCCTGAGCCCTCTGACACAGTGGAGATGTTCGAGGGTGAAAAATTCTTCGCTGCCTTTGAGAGGGGAATTGACGTGGATGCTGGTATGCCCCCCTGCCCCTCGGGGGCTGGGCGGGGGCGCTGGGGTCAATTCCCCAGGCTTCCCGCTGAGCCCACCCCTCTCCTCCGCCCCAGACCGCCCGGACTGCGTGCAGGGCAGGGTCTGCTTTGTCTTTTACTCACACCTGAAGAATCTGAAGGAGGTGTATGTGACCACCACGCTGGACCGGCAAGCTCAGGCCGTGAGGGGCCAGGTGGGTCAGCTGGGTAGGGGGCCCCAGGGGGCCCGGGCAGAGGCCAGAACGCTGAGCCCCACCTCATCCCAACCCCAGGTGTCCTTCTACCGGGGAGCAGTGCCCGAGGAGGTGCCCAAGGAGGCAGAGGCTGCCCGGCACCGGAAGGGCACAGACAGCCCGTGGATGGCCACGCTGCCCATCAAGCTGCCGGTGTGGCCTGGGGTGGGGGGCAGTGCATGTGAAGGGGGCAGGGGTGGCCCAGAGGCCCGGAGGGGGGAGGCCCGGGGGGCAGAGGGCAGGGCTCACTGCACCCCTTCCTCCTCACAGAGACTGCGGGGGTCCAAGGCGCCAGGGCAGGGGACTAGCCTCTCCCTGGCACCTTTGAACCTGGGTGATGTGGAGACAGGCTTTCTGACCCAGAGCAACCTGCTCAACGTGGCCAGGCGCCTGGGCCCCGACTGGCCAGCTGTGGCCCTGCACCTGGGCATGCCCTATCGTGAGCTGCAGCGCATCAGGCATGAGTTCCGGTGAGTTCCTTTGGGCCTCCTAACGCTGGCTTTGGACCAGCCTCAGGCCTGGGGCCTGGCAGCCAGGAGGACCCTCCGTGAGGCTGCCTGAAGTTCTGTCCCCGGTGGGTGGGGACAGGGCCAACAGGCAGGAAAGGGAGGGTCTGGCCACATCCCACCTAGGGCTAGGGCGCAGGGAACCCGCCCTGAGAGGGTGAGCCGAAACTTGGGTGTGCTGGCTGGGCGTCACCACTCACCCCCGGCCCCCCCAGGGACGACCTGGACGGCCAGATCCGTCATATGCTCTTCTCCTGGGCCGAGCGCCAGGCTGGGCAGCCGGGGGCGGTGGGACGCCTCGTGCAGGCCTTGGAGCAGAGTGACCGGCTGGATATAGCTGAAGAGGTGAAGGCGGTGCTGGAGCTCGGCCGCCGGAAGTATGAGGACAGCATCAGGCGCACAAGCCTGGCCTCGCTGAGCCCATCAGCATCACAGTCCCCAGAGTCAGCCCAGGCCTAGACCCCACTGACTTGGGGCTGGCCCCTGATGCACCTTGGCCAATGGTCGGAGGCTGCCGTTTTCAAGCCTTCCCTGTGCGTGGGTGCAGTGACCCGCTGCTCCTCCTGCCCCCCCCCCATGTGTGACACAAATGTACTGTTCTGGTTGCTTCTCAGAGCTCAGTTTATTTGTTGGATGGAGGAGTGGGTGGAAGGCGAGGGGTGGCCTGAGATCGGAGGCCTGGGCCCTCCTGGGAGGGGACCCTGTGTGAAGACTTCACCAACTGCCACCCCCACCCCCATGTGCCCAGGAGGGAGAGGGGCTGCAGCTACAAAGTAATGGCGAAGCACCGGTGGATACAAAGTCACCTGTGTGCAGGGTAGCGGGTCAACCCCGCTGGCGGCAGGTGCTGGGCCAGCCCCATTCTCTCCGAGCACCTACTGTGAGCTCCGGGACCGATCCTGCCCTGGGACAGCCCCGTCCCAGCATTCCTTGCCACCCGCTGGCCCGACGGGACTAATCCCCAGGTCCCTCACCCTTGCGACACCGAAGAAGGGCCTTTCGGGGCCTCGGGGCTGTGGCCAGGCCGGCGCGGCGGCCGCGAGGGGGAGCTGCAGCCCGCTTGCCGGGGGCCGGGGGCAGGGGGCGGAGCGCGCGGCGCCGGGCGGACGCGCCTCGGAGCGGCCGGGCGCGCGGCACGGCGGGGAGGCGAGCGCGGCGGCGGCGGCGGCAGAGCGCGCGGTGAGTGCCCGCCCGGCCTCCCCTTCCGCGGCGCCCCCCCCGAGTGCGGCCCGGCTGCGGGGGCCGAGGGGCGCCGGGGTGGCCGGGGGAGGTGACAGCTGCCCCGACAGAGCGACCCCGGGGGTTCCCGGGCCGGCGGATGCTCCGACCGGCTGCCGCCCGGGTGTGGGAGGCCGCGCTCGACCCCGGGCGGTGCCGGGCGCGCTCCCCGCGCACACGTGTCCCCATGGGGTTGGGAGCCGGGGCTCTGGCCCAAGCAGCGAGGCCAGGCGGCGGGGGACACACACGTGGGACCCCCGCCGGACCTGTGTGGACACGTGCGTGGCTGGAGTCGCCATCGCCTGGTGGGGGCAGCGTGACCGCCCGGGCCCGGTCTGGCTCCCCTCCAGAGGAAGGAACGGGGGGCCCCCCCGAGCCGGCCTCTCGGCCGGAGTCCGCAGCTCCCAACCCAAGCCTCCTTTGTCTGCGGATTGGGGCCCCTCCGACAGGATAGAAAGCACCCCCTCGAGCGGGGAAGGGCCTGGGGGAGATTGAATGGGGAGCCTGCCGCGGGTGCCAGACTCTGAGCCTCACCCCCGTCGCCTTTCGTGGGGGTGGGGGAGCCCCGCGGCTTCGCTGGTGGGAGATTTTCTCCCTGGGAAGGTCTGGAAGGAGCGGCGTCACCCCGTGAGTGGTCTCCGCCGGCAGCGCCGTCCCCAGCCTGCTCTCATCCTCAGTTTACCCGGCCGCACCTGTGGAGAAGGGGTCAGTGAGGGCGGACAGCCCTGGGCCTCAGGCCTGGCTCCGGTGGCCGGGTTTCTGTGGCAACAAGAGGGACAGGGGGAAGGCCTTCCACAGCTGTCTCATAAGCAGGGGTGGGAACCACAGCGCGCGGACGGACAGAGGGGCGTCCTGGGTCCACTGGGCCCCTGGCCAGTCTCCCCAGGGAGAGCCCCTTCATTGTCACAGGTGTCAGTCCAGCGACCATCTTCCCTGCTCCATCCTGCAGCCTGTGGCTTGTGATGTGGGGCCCCAGGACCCACTCTCTTCTCAGCCTTGGGACCTCTGGGCCTGCCTAACTGCTCCCCTCCTCACCTTAGATGGTCCGTCTGTCTTTGGGACCCCCGTCGCCCAGGTGTCCCTTGCCCTGGATGGGAGGTGGGATCTGGTGATGCTCTAGGAGGCAGGACTCACTCAGTTCCCCAGATGGCAGGGTTAGACCTCAAGGACACCAGAGTGAGGATATGGACCCTGCCCCTGACAGCCTGGGACAGCAGAGAGCCGGCTGTGGCCAGTCTGTACGTGGAGGGGGTGGGGAGGGAAAGGTCAGGTTGAAGTTCAGAGGTCACACCCTTATCTGCAGGATAGGGCCTGGGAAAGCAGGTTCTGAGGACTGAGGCCCTGGGCGTGCGTGTCGGAGGCCCTTTGGCAGGGCATAAGGCTCTGGGAGTGCCAGTTCCCATGCCTTCTGGACCTGCCAGGTGAGCAGGCCTGTGGGTGGCAGCCAGTGGCCTCTGGAGACCTAGCCACCCCTTCCCTGGTGTTTTTAGTAGACAGGTTCGTCCTGCTGTGCCCTAGGGCGAAGTTTCCGTGACACGTGTCTTCATCCAACAGACACACAGGTCTCACAAACGAGTGGGCACAGACTCCTCCCCCCTCCCCCACCCTGGACCAGATTCTCCACACCAAGGCGCACAGGATGCTGTGCCCAGAGAGCGCCCCATGCTCTGGGTCCCAGAGTCCTAGACAGATCCAGCCTGAAGCCACTGGGCAGCTGGGGTTGTGGTGGGCTGGGGTGCCTGTGGGCAGCTGGCCTGGCTTGGCCGGGTCAGCCTGAGTCAGGCCCACCGCCCTCTGGGCCGATCAAATCTCTGAGGCTGGGCCCTGCCTCTCACACCCCTTCCCATCCCTTCTCCCAGGGCTGCGGGAGCCTAGGCGCGCCCAAAGTGAAAGAGAAAGTCGCCCCCCCAAGGCCGGCCCCGCCCCGCCCAGCGGCCAATCCCTGCCTCTGGCACCTCCCTCGCCACTGGATCTCCTCCGCGAGCCCCGCGGGCTGGAGTCCTGGAGGAGCCGAGTCCTGTCCTCAGGGTGAGCGGGACTGGGGGCTTCGGAGGTGATGGGGCCGGAGGTGATGGGGCCGGAGGGCAGGGGGGAAGGGGGACGACTGGCCTGGCAGAGCTGAGGTGAAGGTCACCAGTCCTCAGAGGGACCGAGGTGTGAGCCAGCCTTGTGACCCTGGGCGGCAGTGCTGCGGGTGGGGGCCCGGGCAGAGGCAGCGGGGACGGCCCCAGGACTGGGGGGCCCCCCGACAGGAGGCTCCTGAGCTCGGCTCTGGCTTCCCAGCCCTGCCCGCAGTGAGAGGGGCCCCGTCTCCCCCAACCGCTAGAGTGGATGGGGGAACCAACCACAGGGAGCCTCAGAGAGCCAGCTGTCCCCTCCCAGCTGCCCCCTAGCCTGTGCCCCAAACACCCCTGAAGCTTCCGGAGGCCCTGGGGTGTGTGTGTGTGTGTGTGTGTACATCTGTCTGGGAGACAGATTCCTGGGAAGGGTGGACAGGAGGGTGGGTGCAGGGCTGGGGTGGGTGAGCATAGCGCTTGTCCACGGGAAGAGACTGTCCGGGGTCTGTCCTGGAACAGCCGCCACTTCTGTGGCTGAGGTGCCACCATCTACCTGGGTAGCTGTGAGCTAGGCTCAGGCTGGGGGGGCTCCTCGGCGCCAGCCCCCATCCCGAAGAGGGCAGGCACCAGCCGCCGCTGCTCAAGGATGAGGGGGTCACCCGCAGTCCAGGGCTGAGATGCCTGGCTGGGAAATTGACTCCTGGAGAGGTGCCTGGCCCTTTAAAGGCAGAGTGTGCTCACGTGTGTGTTCACTGTGCACGTGAGCGTGTGTGAGCGTGAGTGAGGCCAGCTGGGAGGACGCACAGTCAGGGGGTGGCTGCGGGGGAAACCAGGTGGCCCTAGAGATGGGGCCACGGGCGGGTGAGGGGCTTGGTGTCCCCGCACAAGACCTGGGGAGGGGACTTGGGGGGGAGGGAAGCTTATTTCCCTGATGTGCCTCTGCGGGGTCTGTTCCCCCCTCTGCTGATTCCTCACCCTCTTCTAGAAGAGAAGTGGTGGTTTTGAAATTCCCCAGAAAGTGGAGGACCGCCCCTCCCCCCCGTCCCGCCCACCCTCCGCCGCCTCTACCTCGTCCGTCTTCCACCATCCGCCTCTCCGGCTCCTACCAGGGTGCGCTCAGTTAAATGGCTGATAAGCAGATCAGGTCAGAATGCAACCCTGCCCTTGGTCTTGGCTCCACCCTGCCCCGTGTGCCTGACCTATGGCCGGGGAGGCCCCTCCTGACCCTCCCTCTGCTCTTCAGTCTGCCAGCCAAGCTCATCAATGGCGGCATCGCTGGGCTGATCGGGGTCACCTGCGTGTTCCCCATCGACCTGGCCAAGACCAGGCTGCAGAACCAGCAGAATGGCCAGCGCATGTACAGCAGCATGTGAGTGGGGGGGGGGACGGGGGCGAGGCTCAGACCTCTAAGCCCTGCTCCCGCATCCCTCACCCTGTTCCACAAAGGGGGAAACTGAGGACAGGGCAGGCCTGGGGAACTCCTCTGTGGGTGAGGCTGGGGGCTGTCGCTGGCCCCCAGCTCACCCCCTCCCCTTGGCTGCAGGTCTGACTGCCTCCTCAAGACCATCCGCTCGGAGGGCTACTTTGGCATGTACCGCGGTGAGGCTGGGGATGGGGCAGGTGTGGGTAGAGGGCCCCCATTGTAGTGGCTGGGAAGCAGCCACACGACCTGCCACACGACCAGGCAGGGCGGCATGCTTGGGCCAGGTGTGTGGGTGTGGATGCGACCCGCTGGGCCGGCGACGCAGGGTGGGACCTCTGGGGGAGGGGGGCAGTTCCCTGTGGCATCACCCCCTTCCCACTTCCTGCCAGCGTGGCCGTAGCCTTCTCCCTCGCCTTCTGGGGCAGGTGGGGCTCCATCTGTGCCCGGAGACTGGAGGGGGGTGAGGGCGCTACTGCAAAGCCGATTAGGAGACAATCACCAGGCCTGGCACTGTGTGCTCTCACCTAGCGCCCCTGCAGGGGTGGTGTTCCTCAGGCAGGGGAAGCAGAGAGCCTGCCCCTGTCCCTGCCTGGTCCTGCCCCTCCTGGCACCAATGTGGGTGAGAGGGCAGGAGGAGCGGGCCAAGGAGTGACGGGGGCAGGGCTCTGCCAGCTGGGAGGCTAGTGCTGGCTGAGAGCCTCCCCAACCCCACAGGAGCCGCCGTGAACCTGACCCTCGTCACCCCAGAGAAGGCCATCAAGCTGGCCGCCAACGACTTCTTTCGATATCAGCTCTCCAAGGACGGGTGAGGGGCTGGGGGTCAAGGTTGTGAGGGGGAGGGGTGTGTGCCTCCAGACAAAGGACAGGAGCTCTGCCCTCCTATGCCCCTCACCTTGACTCCTTCCGGCCTCCCTCCCTCCTGCACGGGGAGGGAAACGGACGCCGAGTCAGTGGTGCTCAGGCCCCAGTGGTCCTGGCCCCCGGCCACCGTGAACTGCCCCTTGCGGGTGGGATTTGGGAGGCGCTGACCAGCTTTCTCCTGTCACCTGAGGGTGGGACTGAAAGGGCGGCCCGTTGGGTACATGAGACCCCCAGCTTCTCCAGGGCTTGAGAACGGTCCTCCCACCTTCCCAGGCCCTGCTCGCGGGGCCATCTGTCTCTTGGGCTCGGTGCCCAGGGCTGGAGGGTGCTGTACCCCCACTGGCCTGTGTCCGCCTCTCCCACTCCCCGTCCCCTTCACCCTGGGGGCAGCAGGGGCTTCAGCTTCGGCCCCGCAGTCCCTATTCCTTCCCTGCAGGCAGAAGCTGACCCTGTTCAAGGAGATGCTGGCGGGCTGCGGAGCCGGCACCTGCCAGGTGATCGTGACCACCCCCATGGAGATGCTGAAGATCCAGCTTCAGGATGCAGGGCGCATCGGTGAGGGCGCAGGACAGGGACGCAGAGCTGGGGTGGGGGTGACAGCTGGGGCCCCGCCCCCGGCCCCCGCCCCCGCCCTTGCAAGCAGGCCCATCCCTTCTCTCCGCAGCCGCCCAGAAGAAGATACTGGCTGCCCAGGCCCAGCTGTCTGCCCAAGGGGGCACCCAGCCCTCTGTGGAGGCCACGGCCACCCCCCGGCCCACCGCCACCCAGCTGACCCGGGACCTGCTTCGGAGCCGGGGCATCGCCGGCCTCTACAAGGGACTGGGGGCCACACTGCTCAGGTCGGGGGACGGCGAGGGCCAGGGGAGGAAGGAGGGAGGCCTGGCCACTGCACACCTTCCGGTCACCAGCGTCCCTCCCTCCCCCCACAGGGATGTCCCCTTCTCCATCGTCTACTTCCCTCTCTTTGCCAACCTGAACCAGCTGGGCCGTCCGGCGTCCGCAGAGAAGTCTCCTTTCTACGTGTCCTTCCTGGCTGGCTGTGTGGCTGGGAGCGCGGCTGCCGTGGCCGTCAACCCCTGTGACGGTCAGTTCGGGGGCCGCAGCTGGGGCTACATGGCCAGGGGTGGGGTGGGAGGTGGGCAGGGCCCCGCGCTGACCTGCACCCCCCCCTGCAGTGGTGAAGACCAGACTCCAGTCGCTGCAGCGCGGTGTCAACGAAGACACCTACACTGGGTTCCTGGACTGTGCCAGGTGGGAAGACCCTGAGGGGGGCGGGCAGCACAGCCCGGGGTGGGGCGGGGGCCAGGGGGAGCCGGCATAGCCCTGACCGCCCTGTCCCCACAGGAAGATCCTGAGGCACGAGGGCCCCTCGGCCTTCCTGAAGGGCGCCTACTGCCGCGCCCTGGTCATCGCCCCGCTCTTTGGCATCGCTCAAGTGGTCTACTTCCTGGGCATCGCCGAGACCTTGCTGGGGCTGCTGCAGCGGCCCCAGCACTGAGCCCAGAGGCCACCCATGCCCTCCAGCCGCGTGGGACCAGAGTGGGGCCGGAGCCCGGTGGCCTGGCCAGGACTGTCTGCCCCTCTGCACGTGGATGGGGGGGAAGCAGAGGAGGGGCGCAGGGTCCACATGGGTGGTGCACACAGGGGCCCCTGAGGGGTCCTGCCTGCACGACCACTGGGATCAATGTCTCATTTATGTAGAAAACGCAGAAATCTTTACATTCCTGGAGCCAGCCCCCGCCACACCTCCGCCCCGGCCTGAACGCCCCCAGGGACAGAGCTGGTCTCTGGGCTGGGGCCCCCAGGCCTGGGCTGGGCAAGCGGGACCCTACCCTCCAGTCTACCAGCTCTCGTCCCCGAGGCTTTGGCCCCTAGTCTACAAAGGGGACCCCGCACAAACCTATTTATTAACTTTGCTGAGCACAAGTGCTCTGTCCATCCCTGTGTCTATCCGTCCAGCCTTCCCTTGCTGCTGCCCTTCTCGCCTCGGCCCGGACTCCACTTTGCCCCCCAGCCAGCCTTGCAGGAGTATTGGGTCTCCTGCCCCCCATACTGAGCCAGGAGTCCCAGGTGGGGGTCACTGAGTTCTGACTCCCAGGGCAAGCCCCCCTACTCTACTGTGGGACCCAGCATCCCTCCTGGCGGGGCCTCTCTACCCCCACCCTGGGCTGGGGGCCCGTGGCCCATGAGGTCCTTGTGCATGTGCGAATGTTCGGGGGAGGTTTTGTCCACCAGCCCTCAACTGGCCCGGCCTCTCAGAGACGGGGCTGTGGCGGGGGCCGCTGGCCTTCCCCCCATGGCCAGGCAACGTGTGTTTGTGCTGTGTGCCCTAGGCTCCCCTCCGACCCCATCCAGGCGTTTGTTTGTCCAGCCTGGTTCTTGCTGCATCTCACCAGACCCCTCTTCTGAGACCCCCCTACCCTGGGTCTGGGATTGGCCAGTGGGGAGGGCAGGCATGAGGACCAGTAGGAGCCTGGGGGTACCTGCTTTATTTCCGGGGGCAGTACCTGCCCCCTCTGCCCTCCCAGGACCCACCCTACTCTCTGGGCCTCTGCATAAGGCCCCTGACCACACTCCGTAAGTTCTGCCCTCCCTGACCGCCCTCCTCCATAGATGTTGTGAATTGAAGCCGGCCTGCCCCGCCCCCGCCCCAGGCCACGTGTTTGTGTTGGTGATTGATCCTGATGTGCTGGTGCTGTGTACCCCCACCTGGGCTCCCTCCTCGGAGGCCCCTTGCCGGTGACACTACCTGGGGCTCAGGCCTGGGCCCCCCCCAGTTCACGGTTGTTCCTGGGAGCCTCCTCTCCCACCACGTCTGTACCTTGGGAGCTGCTGCTGCTGCTTACAGAATTATATTTTTTCTTTTGAAGAGTTTTAAGAAGTTGTAACTTTTTGTGTCTTGTCCTGTAAGAAGATAAATAAATATTCTAAGTAGATTCCCTCTTCTCTGAGATCTGTTAGAACCAAGTGGGGGAGGGCAGGCTTCTCTTTGGAACTGGCTTCCCTCCTGCAGACCTACCTCTGTGCCCACCTGCTGACTGGCACATGGCCTGGGAGGAGGGCCTGGGCTTGCCACCTGACTCCCGCTCTGGTTGGGTTTGGGGTGCGGGAAGGGCATCCTCGACCCCTTGCTTTCCTGACTGCAAGCCGCCTTGGGGATCAAAGGCGGAGCTGGGTTTGGGGGTCCCAGAGTTCCCGGGGCCCCGGGTGGCTGCGGGTGGGCGGAGCCAGCGGCGAGATAGCCCCCGCCCCCTAGGCTTGCTGCGCTGAGAGCAGTGCATTGTGGGAAACTCCCAGTCCCCGCAGCCGCAGCCGCAGCCGCAGCCGCAGCCGCCGCCCGCCGCCGGCCCTGGTCCCGCGGAGAGCGCGCAGCGCCGAGGTGGGATCACCGGGAGCAGCAGCGTAAGGCACCGGGGGCTCCGGGACCTGGGGCCAGGGGTGTGATGGGGCGGCCCCACGGGGCGTATCGCCGGCTCCCGACTTGAAGGTCACTGGGGGTGCGTGCCGGGCCCCTGGCTCTCCAGCCCAGCGGCTCCTGGGAGGGGGAGGGGGCAGCTGGGTGACGTCAGTGTGAGTCAAAAATAATGGGGTGTGGGGGGGGAGGCAGACCACCTGCCCTTGCAAACTTGCGCCTAGCAGCTGGATGCCCATCCAGAACGGCCCGGCGCTCCCTGGGAAGTGGGGCAGGAGTGGGCTGCTCGCAGGACACCCCCGTCACCCTATGACCTACAGGTGACCTTCGGGTGTGGTTAGTGTGCCTGGCCTGGGTGGGAAACGTGGGCTGCTGCTTCCCACATGGGCTCCCTCTCCCTGTGTGGGGGGTGGGGGGGGTTCTAATCCTCTTGGAGGAGAGACAGCTCGTTTCTAGGTCTTTGGGGAGAGATGACACAGGCCCAGCCCAGTATCCCCAGTACCCCCACCTCAAACACTGAGGATCTGGGCTGGGCCTTTCCTACAGCCCAGAGCCCCCATCCTCTGTCCTGGCCCAGATCTGAGGATGCTGAGGCTGACTGACGTGGTCTGTGTCCACTACAGTCTCACACCAGGAAACCGCCCCCCTTGCCCCAGAGGCAGGCACAGCCTCAGACTCGGGAAGGACTCCCTGCCCTTGAACTAGAGCAGGCAAAGCTGGCCTTGGGGTGGGAACCAGGAGCTGGGGAGGGGCAGATAGGCCTGTCACTGCCTGTCTGACTGGCTTCTCCAGCCTCCTGGGAAGACACCTCAGGTGTGTCGCATCCCGGCTCTGGCAGCCTTGAGCCCACTCCCACCCTCCTGACACCAGAGAGCCCAGACTCTGGATTCCTGCCCTGCCCCCCTCTCTACTTGGACCCGGTCCTCCTGGGAAGGTATCCAGTTGGTTCTGCCCCAGGCACACCCTAGCTGCCTTGCCCTACATTGACCACATATCCTCTTCAGGGCTGGGTGGGGTCTCACTTCCCCCTCAGAGGCTCCCTACCCTGGGGTCAGATGGAAACAGCACGTGCTTGGGCAGGACCGTTTTGCAGATGAGGAAACAAGTCTCTGGCTGGTCTCATCCGGCACCCCCAGCCTGCTCAGGCCCCACAGGCTCCGGCTGTGTGGTTGGATGGGCTTCTCAGGGAGAGGTCAGGAGCAGATGGAGAGCAAGCCCTGGAGATGGAGCACCTGGAGCCAGGGTTCCTGGGGGTTGGTCCAGAGAACTGGACAGGGTCTCTATGGGGACAAGGCGGCAGGGGCTGAACAGGAGGGCTGAGTCTCTGGCCACAGCCTCGTTGTGTCTCTCTCCAGGCCTAGATGATGCCCAGGAGTGAGCTGTCCTGAGCCGCTGTGGTCCCGCTACCTGTTCACGCACACGCCACGAAGCACCAGCCACCATGGAGTCCAGGGGGAAGTCGACCAGCAGCCCCAAGCCCGACACCAAGGCTCCCCAGGCCGCTGCTGAGGCCAGAGCCCCACCAGCTGCAGATGGGAAAGCCCCCTCAGCCAAACCTGGGAAGAAGGACGCCCAGGCAGAAAAACAGGAGCCGCCAGCAGCCCCCACACCACCAACTGCCAAGAAGACCCCGGCTAAGGCAGACCCTACGCTTCTCAATAACCACAGCAACCTGAAGCCGGCCCCTGCAGCTCCCAGCAGCCCGGATGCCACCCCCGAGCCCAAGGGCCCTGGGGACGGGGCTGAGGAGGACGAAGCCCCCAGCGGGGGCCCAGGGGGCCAAGGCCCTTGCCCCTTTGAGAACTTGACCCCGCTCCTGGTGGCTGGGGGTGTGGCTGTGGCAGCCGCAGCCCTAATTCTTGGTGTGGCCTTCCTGGCCCGGAAAAAATGATGGCTGGTGCCCAGGTGGGGGCCCAGCCACTTCCTGTACAGACCTCAGGAATGTAGTGCATGCCGAGTTCATACACAGCTATGTATACATACACACACGATATATATTCTCGTATACCCCCACACACGCAGAGGGAGAGAGCTGGAAGGGCCCCCCAGCAATGGGAACCAAGCCCCCTCCTGGGCCCCCAGCACTTCCCCTTCCCAATCTCTGGGGCAGAAGGAGCCCAGGCTCCAGAGTTTACTGAGGAGCACAAGACAGAGGTCTTGGCCCGGGCAAGGACACGGGGGCGGGGTGGGCAGTGGAAAGAGTGGACCGTGATGTGGCCCACTGCCTCTGGGCAGGTGCCCAGCTGCCTCTGAGCAGACACACTCACGGGCACCTGCCTGTCCCGAGAGTCCCCAGTGGTCCTGTGCGCTTCCTGGCAGCAGAGTCCCCAGGGCTGGGTAGGGATCTGGGAAGGGCTCTGGCAAGGGCCCAGCCCCGGTGGGGACATTAAAGGGTATGGCTGTTTCACTCTCCCCATTTCTGCTCTTTGTTTGTAGCTGGGCAGGGTTGGGGTTCCATCTGGGCAGGGCCGGTGCCGTGGGGCTGACCTGAGCCAAGCAGTCACAGCGGCAGACCTTCTATGCCACCCCTGCCCATCACCTGCACCCTGGCTGGGTGGACAGACAGCCCAAAGGCCGGTCTGGGGAGGGGGTGTTCCACACTTCACCCAGCTGTGCCCCAGGGGAGCCCCTGAGACTGGGGCCGCCTCACTTTCTGCCTGAGCCTCCGCCTTGTCCTGGGGGCAGCTGAGAGGCAGCAGGGAGGCTGGGGATGGGGGCGCGTGGAGAGTCTGCCCAGCCCTCATCCATGGCTCCTCCCACCCCACCCAGCACCCTTTGATTCTAACAAGCGTATACATGCAATAACAGGTAGACTAGAGCTGCTTGGGTGGCCAGCGCCCACGTCCGTTGCCCCTCCACGCCTGCAGGGACACTGCTGTGCCGCCCCTCCTTAGCACATCTGATCCCAGCTTGGCCCTTGGCACAAGGGCAGTGGGCAGGCTCCAGAGGGTGGCCCTGGGCACTGTGGGAGCCTGACGTGTCCTTACCTGGCCAGCCAACCACAGGAACCCTGGGCCTGAGTCTGAAATAAACTGTATTGTTTAATGGCTGGGCTGGTGTCCTCACCTACATGGGGCCGGGGGAAGGCTTCCCATCCGGGGTGGGGGGCAGTCACATCCGCACCAGCAGGCTTTCCAGGGAAGAGTGGGGGCTTCAGGTGCCCCTCAGCAGCCCTTCCTGCCACCCCCATGCCTCTAGCCCTGGGCCCTGCCCCACCCCAGACAGCCACAGCCAGGCCTTGCTGCCGCCGACCCTAGATGGGCTCCCACCCGCGGGCCGGGGCTGCCAGCCACAGTGCGCAGGGCAGGGCTGGGACTGGAGCCGTGAGGACATGGGGTGCGGCAGGGGGACCTTGCCCCCCAGGCTGACCCTCTGGCCAGCGGGGTCGGTGGGGGGTGCTTTCTCCACCACTCTCTGCAGTGAGCTCCCAGTCTGTGGGGGGGCACAGAGGACACTGTGGAGATGGGCTTTCCCTGTCTTACCGCCCCACTGCCCACAGCTTCCTGAGCCCACTGTGGCCGGATGTCCCAGCTGGTTGGGTCTGCCTGTGACCCCAGCTGTGGGCAAGGCCGCAGGCGCATGGGCTGAGGGAGCAAGGCCCGTCGGGCCGTAGAAGTGCTCCCCGGGGCTCTGCTGCCTTGGGCCCCTCCTGCCCCCAGCCTCGTGAGCTGCGTGCCTTTCCCTTCTCTTCCCGGTACCCGCCCTCCCAGGGTGGCATACCCGAGCCAGGTGTCTGCTCCTCAGGCCCAGACAGGCCCAGAAAGCTTCCTTGGTGAGAAAACATCCAAAACAGACCTGACCTCCTCGCCCAGACACGCCCCCCCACTGAGGTCCGGAACCTCCTTCGGACCCCTGCCGCCGCGCAGCGGCTCCTCCAGCTACCTGGCCAGAGCCCGGCCACATGGGGGCGCCTGCGGGCCAGACGCTGCCCAGAAGGCCAGCCTCCAGCCCACCAGCCCGACGGCGGGTCCCTTGCCACACGTCTGCCGTACAGTCCCCGCTCCCATTTTCTCACTCTGAAGCTTGCTCCTTAAAAACATACAAACCCCTCTGGATTTTTGCAGTGAGCAGAGGTGACCTCGAGGACGAGTCCAGAGACCAGAGCTTGGCTTTTTGACACATGTATTCCCCCCGACGTCAGCCATCGGATTCATCGGTTCACAGGATGCTGAGATAGTTTCCAAACGCTTGCAACTTCAGACAAGGCCGTGATGAAAGTCCTTGTAACTCCCCTTGTCCCGTGTGTCCTTGGGGTGGGACATGTGTGATGCAGGCACACCTTTCTTTTGTTTTATTGTGGCAAAATACACAACATAAAATGTACCATCTTTTTTGTTTAAACGTTTATTTTGAGAGAGCGCGAGAGCAGGGGAAGGGGCAGAGAGAGAGAGGGAATCCCAAGCAGGCTCTGCACTGTCAGGGCAGAGCCCAACTCAGGGGCTCAAACTCATGAACCATGAGATCATGACCTGAGCTGAGACCCAGAGTCATTGCTTAACCGACTGAGGCACCTAAAAAGTACCATCTTCCCCGACTCTAAGTGCTCAGCTCAGGGGCACTAAACACGTTCATGCTGGTGTGCAGCTGTCCCCACCCTCCATCTCCAGAACTTTCCATCTTCCTAAAGGGAAACTCTGTCCCCGTGAGACACGGGCCCCCAGCCCCTCCCCCAGCCCCAGCGCCCACCATCCACTCTCTGTCTCCGGGAATCTGGGGACTCCAGGGGCCTCGTTTGAGTGGGGTCACACGGTGTCTGTCCTGTTTCACTGAGCATCACGTCCTCGGTCCATCCACCTTGTGGCAGGTGTCCAGAGTGTCCTCCTCATCAGGGCATAGTGACAGCCCAGGGTGTGGAAGGACCACGTTCATCCATTCGTCCGTCAGTGGACACGGGGTCGCTCCCACCTTTCCGCTGTCGTGAGTGAACACTGCTATCTATGAACGTGGATGAGCACAAATGGCTTCAAGACCCGGCAGCCTCTTGTCTTGGATACGCACGGGCAGGGGGGTGCCGGGTGGCACCGCTCTGGCTGGTGCCGGGGGTGGCGGGGGGGACCGCGGTGAGAGCACCGCTCCCCTCTCCACCACGACAGACGGCGGGTGAAACACTCCAGTCCAAGTGAGGCGAACTGACCTCTTCCGGTTGTTTTTATTTGCGCTCACCTGATGTACTCCTTTTCACACAGTTCTTGGCCACCTGGGTCTCCCCTTTTGTGATTTTTCCTGTTGGTGCCATTTGTCCGTTTTTCTCTCGCATGGAACACCTCCCTCTCGTATTTGGAGAACTTGTCTCTGTGTTTTGCATACCAAGCCTTTGTCACAGCACGAATGTCTTTCCTCAGCGGCCGGCTTACCTTTGGCTGGGTCTCAGCGCAGACCTTCTAAAGCCTGAGTTTATCACACAAAATCACTGTTCCCTTCGCCGCATATGCTTCTGGATCTCGATTAGGAGGAAGGACTCTCTTTCTTTTAAAACAATTTTTTTAATGTTTTATTTATTTTTGAGAGAGAGAGAGAGACAGCATGAGCAGGGGAGGGTCAGAGAGAGAGGGAGACACAGATCCGAAGACAGGCTCCAGGCTCTGGGCTGTCAGCACAGAGCCCGACGTGGGGCTCGAACCCACAAACCACGAGATCATGACCTGAGCCGAAGTCAGACGCTCAACCAACTGAGCCCCCCAGGCGCCCCAAGAAGGAAGCTCTTTCTTATTGCAGGCTAATATTCTCAGCATTTGCTCGTGTTTAGTAAATGTCATTTCTCAGGGCGCCTGGGGGGCTCAGTCAGTGAAGCGTCCCACTTTGGCTCAGGTCATGATCTCTCGGTTCGTGAGTTCGAGCCCCACGTCGGGCTCTGTGCTGACAGCCGGGAGCCTGGAGCTGCTTCCGATTCTGTGTCTCCCCATCTCTCTGCCTCACCCCAGCTCGCGCTCTGTTTCTGTCTCTCAAACATAAATGTTTTAAAAACTGTCATCTTTTAATCTATCTGGACCTCAGGTTTTGTGTGTGGAGTAAGCCGGAAATTCAATGTTACTTCTTTTATATCAGCAGATCCGACGGAGCACAGGACGGTCCCTGTCACCCCACCGACACCACGTCTGGCTCCGCTTCCCAGCGCAGCCAGGGCCTGGTCTGAGCCCGGCTCGGCTAATGCCTGCTGCCTGTCTGTGTAGCTTTGTGACATCACTTGGTAATGATCTCGCTTCTTTACTTCTAATTTCCCACACACACTCCGTTCCTGGAGCCGCTTCCCTGGGAAGGTTAGAGTAAGTTAGCTGAGGTCCTTGGGGCCCCATGTGGGGTTCTGATGCTCAGTTTCTGTCTCATTTCGTCCCTGAACTTGAGTAATGTAGGGACCTTTCCAAAATGAAGCAAACTCTTGGGGATAATCAGGGCTGGCTGACGTTATTGTTATTACTTAAAAAAATACCAGCTACAGAGAGTACTCCCTGTATGAAAAGTACACACAGGGGCACCTGGGTGGCTCAGGCAGTTGAGCGTCTGACTTCAGCTCAAGTCATGATCCCGTGGTTCAGGAGGTGGAGCCCCACGTCGGGCTTGGGGCTGTCAGCGCAGAGCCCGCTTCAGCTCACCTGTCCCCCTCTCTCTGCTTCTCCCCCGCTCACACTCTCTCTCAAAAATAAATAAGTATTTAAAAATATACATATATTTAAATTAAGAAAGTACATACAATAGGGCCCCCCCCCCCACTGGCTCAGTCGGTAGAGCATGAGACCCTTGATCTAGGGGTTGTGAGTTTGAGCCCCACATTGGGTGTAGAGATTACTTAAAAAAATGAAATCTTTTAAAAAAGTACACACTCTAAATCTTTTTTTTTTTAATGTTTTAATGTGTATTTATTTTTGAGAGACAGAGAGACAGAGCATGAGCAGAGGAAGGGCAGAGAGAGAGAGGGAGACACAGAATCTGAAGCAGGCTCCAGGCTCCGAGCTGTCAGAACAGAGCCCGACGCGGGGCTCAAACTCACGAACTGCGGGATCATGACCTGAGCCGAAGTCGGACGCTTAACCGACTGAGCCCCCCAGGCGCCCCTGCACATACTGTAAATCTAAATCAGATTTACAAGGACATCAGAAAAACTCAGGTGGGAGCATCATCTCCTGGGCAGAGGTGTCCACTGGCTGGGAACTGCCCCCCCACCACAGGTGCTCCCCGGGGACCCAGGCTCTTAGCCCTTGTTTGCTGAGCCTTTGTACCAGCAACTACGGTCCCCCTGTCGCCATGCCGTGGCATGTCACGTGGTGTGTCACGTGTGGGCTTCATGGGCATGTGTGATCAGGTTTCAAGGATGCAGAAGACGTGTGCGTGTTGGGGGTTCACTTTGTTTTCCTCTCTGGCTCCCCGCCCCTCCCCCAAGAGCATGCAACGCCTCTCTGGGGACTCCCATCCTGGCACACGTTCTTGGTGCGACCAAGGAGTAGAGCTGGTCAGTGTCTCAGGACCCTGCTCTCCCCAGATATAGGCATGGGGCCAAGGGGGGTCCTCTAGGTCCTCTCTTCCTTCGTTGGGGCAGAGTGATCGATACCCCAGAGAACGCACAGGCAGCAATCTCACTACTCCAGAGCCTCACCTGAGCTGCTGAGGGCCAGTCCTCCCTGACTCCTGGGTCTTGGTCTTCAGGGCCTGCCCTGGGCCAGCGGCTCCCTGACCTCACACCTGGTCCCAGGGTCACATGGGCAGAGGCTCCTGTGTCCCAGTGACTGGTCCTGGTGTGTCTGGACATTTCCGTCTGGGGTGTTTGGCCAAGGCAGGGCTGGCGAGGGCTGGCAGAGGGTTGCTGAGCAGAGTGAGGGGCTGTGGCGCCCGCCGCCCGGTGGCCGCAGCCCAGGTGGGCTGTCCAGCCAGGAGAGCAGCTCGCCCCTTGTGCAGTCGCAGAGAATGCTCCGGTGATGTCCCCAAGAGCCACCAAACTGACTGCCCACTTGTCTGACATTCCGGCCACACACTGCCATCCCGGGAGGTGGATGGAGAACCAGCTACTCCCTCCCTCCCAACAGTCCTGCCGGGGCCTTCACAAGGGCAAGGGGCCCTGTGCTCCCAGCCCACTGTCCTGGCCTCAGCAGCCCCTCATGCCTTAGGGGCTGCCATTTGCCACCCTCTGCTGTCTGGCTCAGGGTCTGCAGGACTCACAAGTGCTTGGGGTCTAAGTCATCAGACCTCACCCAGCCCAGCCTCAGCCAAAGAAAACCCAGAAGCTGAGGGGCCTGAGCCTACCTGGGAAGAGGGATGCATCTGGTGCCAGAGACATGAGTCACCTGGCGGGCAGCCTGGCTGGCAGGGCCGCCCAAGACACACCCGCCCTGAGAGACAGAGACCAGTCTCAAGTCTCCTGAGGTCCACCCAGTGGTTGGGCTGAGCTAACCGGGGCGGGGGCGGGGGAGTGAGGGGGGGAGACAGAGCAGCCTTGTAAGTTTGGAGAGTGTTTTCCGTAAGGGAGTGCTGGGCAAATGGCGCCTCTGGTGCCCACGGGCTTTGAGGGACAGTTAGGAGTTTGATAGAGGAGCTCCGGCCTTTCAGAGGGGGGAGTAGCAAGTGCTAAGGCCCCCAGGAAAAGGCTCAGACACGCTCTGAAAACAAGGAAGTCGCCAAGGAAGGACGGAAGGGAGACTGGAGATCCCGAGGCAACGGTCAACCCGCTTGGTGGAAATCCCCCCAGGAACGGCTCCCCACGCACCCATGCTTCCTCCATTGGGAGCAACTTCCAGAGACAGGAATGAAACAAAACCTTTTCACTGGTGCCTGACAACACGTCACGTGGTCCCTGCACCTTGTGTTTCAGGGTCCCTGAACAAAAAGCAAAACCTCAGGTTCAAGGGCATCACTGTGCTTCCAGCAGAGCCCCCGTGCCCAGTCCCCAAGCACCCCCTCCAACTTGACCTGCCCCACCCGGGCACTTACTGTTGGATGATGAGGTTTCCGAACAGCTTGTAGATGATGCCGTACAACTCCGCGCCCATGGGCCCCACGGCTCAGGACCTCAGGCGAGCCTCCGGGCACAGGCCTGGGCAAGAGGCTCAGCAGGAGGGAGAGGGGAGAGGCCCCGCCACGGTTCCCCCCAGGCCTGGATCCGTCCCAGGCGACAGTCATCCAGACATGGGCCACTGGCCACAGACCCGCCTGATCCACTGAGGCCCTCCTGCGCTCTGCCCTGGGAGGGAGGGTCACCTGCCCGTCTTTCCCTCTGCGGCAGCTCCGATCATGCCCAAAGCAGGACCTGAGTGGCATCCCCTCCTTGGCTGCTGGGGGTAAGGGGGTCTAAGGGGCAAGGGCTGACCCACTGGAATGGAAACCCACTCAGGAAGTAGGTAGATGAGCCAGCAGCACAACTGGGTGTGTGCAGAGGACAACAGACCGCAACCCCACCTGGGGGGTACCCCCACCTCGGGCTCACCCCGGTCACCATGACAGGGCCTCAGGCTACATCCTGTCCAAGCCCTTACTGTCCCCAGGGGCACACACAGAGAGGCAGGCTGCTGCCAGACCCAGAATGAGGCTCCTGGTTGGCAAGGCCCCATATCATCACACCTGCCCGTGTGCAGGCTGCCCACCCCAACTCCACATGCCACAAGGGACCCAGAGCCTTACGGGTGCCTGTGCTGGGAGCCGCTGACGGGCCCAAGTGCACTGCCCTGGACTGGGGTTGGGGCCATGCACGTGTGCAAGGACAAGAAGGAGTGAATACGGGGGACGTGGACTAGAAGGTCTGCCCCACCTGCTTGGGCGGGTGGGTCCATCCGGCAGGCATCTTGCAAGGGCCCGAGTGTGCGGTGGGTGCACACTGGCGCGCGCACTCGCACGCGCACACACACACACACACACACACACCAGCCTTGCTGCACGGTGTCACAGCCAGGCTTCCTTTTCCATCCTCTTAGCTACTGAGATGACCAATGTGACTTAAGGAGTCTCTGTGATGCAGGAGGAGGTAGGTGTTAGGGCTGCCCTCGGGTGGGCGTGGGAGTGGTGGGGTGTCAGGGCCAGCGGGAGGACCCTGTGGTCTCTGCTGCAGCCTGGCGTCTCCAGCCCCCGGGTCCCATGAACATGCATGGCGGGGGCGGGGGGCTCCCTACCCAGAAAGCTCTTCATGTGGCTGGGCCCAGCTGTGGTTGACCTAAGGCCTGTGGGTTTCCATCCAAGGTCTCTCACCCACCCAACACACTCCTGTCCCCTGTCCTGAGGTCCTGCCAGCGCCAGGAGCCCCTAGCTCCTGCTTGACTCTGGAGGGAGGGCCCTGCAGGGGTTGAGGTCCTAACCGTGTCTCTGCTGGCCAGGACGCTTGGGAGCGTGGGGCTTAGCCAGGCAGGCGACAGAGCCAGTGGCGGTGGAGGCAGGGGTGCCCAGGAGAGGCACCTTGGCCTAGACTCACCCACTCTGGCATTCCTTACCCATGACAAATGTTTCCCTAGTCAGGGCAGAGGCTGGAAGGACCTTGGAGGAACCCTACTGCCCGGCCCTCCACCCCGGAAGCAGGGGGTCCTGGAGGGTGGCCTGTGGGGCCAAAGGGTGAAGCTGCTCCTCTTAACCACCAGTTTGTGCCCAGGCCCCTCTACCGCCTCCCCGCTCGCTAGCCCAGGCCTTGGAGAGCACCCCAGGAATCTGCTGACGACCCACCCCACCGCCTCCTAGACAATCTATGGAAACGCCGCTCCAAATGCAACTTGGCCAAACAGCATCCTTGATTTCCTTACCAAACTCAGCACCCTGAGGCCGCTCAGGAAGTGACACCCTCGTTCTTCCAGGGACTCATCTGAGCCCCAGTGACCCTGGGTACCTCTGTCTCCCCACAACGGTCCTGGTGAGGCAGAACCCATCCATCCTGCCCCCACTTCTGTGGACACCTGCACACTCCTGCCTGGCCTCCAGACTCCTACCCTGCCGTTACCAGGACCCACCCTGTGTCTCAGGTGAGCAGTTCACCCAGCTCCTCCTCAGATGTGCCCCCCACTTCCCATCTGAGCTCCCCACCCCTCTCCCTGTTAGCCTGCCCACTCCACTGCTCTTCTCACTCACTAACAAACGACTGCCACTTTCTAGGAATCCATAGTCCAGCCTTCAACCCCAAGACCTGAGCCTCACTGGACACGGTGTCTTCAGTCTCAGCGATCAAGTGTTAAATGTCCAAATCCACTGAAAGGGACCGTGGTCCGCTGAGAGGTGACCTTCACCTACCGGGAGGGACCTCCATCAACGAGACCTTGATGTACAGGGAGGGACCTTCGTTCACAGGGAGGGACCCACGTGCACTGGGCGCGGACCTTCTCCACGGGCAGGGGTCTTCTCTCCCGGCTCACGCTCCTGCCCCAAGGGACGAGGAGGACGGGGAGGCATCCTGTTCCTGACTGCGTCCAGGGCCCGGGCCAGGGGTCTGCTCGGTGCTGCTGAGGCGCGCCTCCTGGGAAGTCAGCCCACGCTCTCCCCCGCGGCCCTGCGGCCAAGGTCAGAGCCCCCTCCCCACGCCCACGGAGCGGGCTGTGCCGGGGGGGCGGGGCCCAGGACGCAGCCGCGCGGGGCGGACCCGGTCCCTGATCCGCGCTGGGGAACGTGCCCGGCGGGAGGAACGACGGCGCATGCGCCCGGCCCCGCTCGCGGCCCCGCCCCGAGGCGCCGCGGCACGTGACCAGCGATCCCTGGGCGCGCGCGCGCACACAAGCACACTTGGCGCACGCGCAGTCCGCCCTGGCCCTGGCCGAGCCCATGGCGTCCGAGCGACTGCAGAGCCGGCCCGCCTGCCTGCTCGTGGCCAGCGGCGCCGCCGAGGGTGAGGCTCACGAGGGCGGGCGGGCGTCCAGCGGCGCCGGTGTCCCGGGCGCGGGGGCGCTGGCCGGCCGCAGGGGGGCCCCCGCGCCCCGGCCTTTCTGTGGGGGGATAGCGGGTTCCGGGATGGCGCTCGCAGGCGTCGCGTCGGGGGCGGGCAGGCCTCGGTGTGGGGAGGGACGGAGGGGTTTCTGAGGAGCCGGGGGGGGGGGCCCTTCCGGAGCAGGTGGGTCCTGAGCCTGCGCCCACCTGTCTGCTGGCCGGCCTCGCGCACACCCAGGAGGGTGAGGGGTTGGAGGAGGGATCGTCCTGGGGGCGCAGACGTGCGGGGGCAGAGAAGCCCCCGGCCCCGCCGCGTGGTGGAGGTAGCGGGAGGGGCCGGCGTGGGCTCGGGCGGGGCAGCCGAGCCGGTGGGTCTGCCGTTACTGCGCGGGGTCTCGCTCAGGGCCAGCAGGGAAGGAGGGGACGGACGGCAGCGGACGCAGCCGACTGTCCCGAGCGTCTGTGCTTCCTTTGCCCGGGGGAAGCGGCGAGCCCGCCGTCACGGGGCTGGGGCCTGGGGTCTGGCTCTGGAGCCTGGGCTCCTTCTCGAGCCCTGGAGGCGCTAGAGGGAGAGGCAGCGAGCATTGCGGGTCGTGGGGGCCCTGTGCCCTGAGCCCCGGGGTCCCTAAGCGTGGCGCCCACACGGAGGGTGGGAGGAGCCGCGGGGAACGGCGTCCAGTCCCCGAGAGGCCGGTTGCGGTGGGGGAGGGACATTGAGGACGTGGGGTGGGGGCAGGGCTCTGACCGGGCCGCTAGGCCCTGTAGGCGGGATGAGGGGTCCCTGCGGAGTCCCTTCGGGAGGCCGTGTTCGGGGAACTGAGCGAGCACGCGCGGGCAGTCTGCGGGGTTCGCGGACTGTCTTTGCTCGACGCGTGCGCTCTGTGATCGGTGCGTGTTAGTGCGTGAGGATGAGCGAAGACGAGGATGAGGTTTGGGATGAAGGTGCGCACCGATCCTGCTTAGAAGCAGATGGCCCAGCCCTGGGGGCGGGGGCCGGGGGCCAAGTGTCCTTCAGTGAGGGCGAGGCCTGCCCGAGGGGAGTGAGGTCGGCGTGCACCCACCTTCCTGCCCACCCTTGCCCACCTGAGGACATAGGCCTTGCTCACTGTTGCCTCTCCCTGGCCGGATGTAGGGGGAGTGGGGAGCGGGCGCAGTCATGCTGGTTCAGTGAGCGGATGGGGACCTTCTGGAAAGGCTTTTAGTGGCCAGGCCTGGGAGAGAGCCTGTCCTGTGGGGCTGGGGCCCGAGGGCTGTGAGAGGTGGTCCTCCGGTGCAGCAGGGGACCAGGAGAAGGCGGGGTGTCTGGGCAGACTCCAGGTTGGAGCTGGGAGCGTGTGCCCTGCCGCCCCGCGTGCTGCCCCCAGAGCCTCGTGGCCTTTTTAGAGCCGTGTTCGCCGTCTCACAGGTGTGTCGGCCCAGTCCTTCCTGCATTGCTTCACGTTGGCTGGCGCCGCTTTCAACCTGCAGGTGGCCACCCCTGGGGTGAGTCCAGCCAGACGCACGGGCGGGGTCCCTACCTTTTCGGGGGCGAGGCCGGGGGAGTGCTCAGGGAGGAGCAGGGAGCCTGAGGTCGACATGACCCCGAGGGAGGTGGCCGGGCTAAGGACTCAGGACCCTGGTGGCATCGTCAAGCTCTGGGCCCACTGTGGTGAGGGAGACCTTTCGTCGTGGGTCAGCGCCTGCACGCGTGCGTGAGGACGGACGGACCTCCCACCGGTTCTCCGGTCTCTCTGGTGTGGGACCTGGGGCTCATAGCGATGCTTTAAGCATCTGTCACTTGGCACGTTTCTGTTATCGTCCCCAGTGGGACAGCTGCCACCATATAGGTGGGAGATGAGGGCCAGCAAGGGGCGGCTAGGGGGTGCGGTGAGGTGGGGTGAGGGGCTGGGCTGTCGATGCCTTTGTCCCCGAGCTCTCGTCAGCCTCTGAGGTCCCTCTGAGCCGACGTGGAGGGTCTGCGCCTGGCTGCTCCTGCAGGGGAGGACCATGGACTTCGTGGACGTGAACGAGAGCAACGCCCGCTGGGTGCAGGATTTCCGCCTCAAGGCCTACGCAAGCCCTGCCAAGCTGGAGTCCATTGATGGTGAGGGGCTCAGGGGGCCAACACCTTGGGGGTTCGGGGTGTGGGATCCCACGTGGGTTTGTGGCCTCCAAAGTGCTCCCTTGCTTCTGCTTCTGATGCACTTGCCATGGAGCAGCCGGCGTCCTCGCTGTCTCTGACCGACCGGCTGTGATCTCCCCGCAGGTGCCCGGTACCACGCCCTCCTGATTCCCAGCTGTCCCGGGGCCCTGGCCGACCTGGCCAACAGCGGGTCCCTGGCCCGAATCCTCCAGCACTTCCGCTCAGAGAGCAGTAGGTGACCCCTGGGACTGGGCGGGGGGGGGGGTGCACAGGGCTGCACCAACAGCCAGGAGAGGCCAGCGGGGATGTTCCAGGGGCCAGATGGGGCAGACGCAGAGAGCGCCTGACCCTGACCATCAAGTGTGCGCGTGCATGCAGGCACGGGTGCACACATACATGGTGGGGAGCCCCTCCCTGTGCCCCTCGCTGCGTGCCCCTCAGTCGCTCCCCCTGCGTGTGTCCCCTTCCTGGCCTCTGTGAGGGCTGGTGGCTGCTCCCCCCAGCTCCGTCTGAGGCCGGTGGGCGACATGCTGGCTTTGTTCGTCGTGGGGTTCAGGGTTGGAGGCCGGCAGCGGCCAGGAGAAAGGCTGCTCTGTGGACGTGTGGCGTGCTGCCCAGGCCTGACTGTAGCATGGGGACAGGATGCTCATTAGGGACCAACAGACAGAAACCCAGGGGCTCCACACAATGACTTTTGTCAACGGGAACAGTGTGGTCTGGACAGAGCGTGATTGTTCCCGGCCACTGGCGCTGCCGAGCTCGAGCCTCCGGCTCACCCCCGCCCGCCCCCCCACCCCGGTCTCCTGGGAGGACTCCAGGTGGCTTGGGCAGTGGGCAGGGGCGCTGCAGGGAGAGCTCCGGGGGGGGGGGGGGGCTGCCACACAGTGACGCCTCAGCGTGCGGGTCATGTGCTCGGACGTTTGCCGTCGGAAGCTGACCCCGGGAGGGTCAGCGGGGCCGGCGCACCCCATGGCGGAGGGAGCTCTGAGGTGGGGGGTGTGGGGGGTCAGGCCTGGGCGGGTGTCCAGGCCTCAGGCCCTACCCCTGCTTGCAGAGCCCATCTGCGCCGTTGGCCACGGTGTTGCCGCCCTCTGCTGTGCCACCAACGAGGACCGGTCGTGGGTGTTCCAGGGTTACAGCGTCACGGGGGTGAGTGCGGTGCAGGGGAGGATCCCGAGCCATAGCTGGGCATTAGAGACCCACATACGCGCTTGGAGGCAGGTGGACTGTCTCCTCTGGCAAGGGTGACAATCGTGTACCCAGACCAGGCTCACAGGTCTCCAGCCCCAGGCAGTGGTGCTGCTTGTTTGCCCCTCCCCGCCCCTCCCCTGCTGACCTCCAGGATGGCCCCCAGGGCACAAGCACAGGCTCTGGAGTGGGGAGGGGTTCTTTGTGTGTCTGTTGGGGGGTGACTTTGGGATGCCTGGGAAGGAGTGGGGGTCAGGCCAGGATGTCGCTTCCGTGCGTGTCCAGTGCATGGCAACCTTCGTGTCCAGGAAGTGGGGCCAGGAGTGAGGGGGAGGCCTGGGCGGACAGAAGCCCAGAGGAGGGTCCAGACTTCGAGGACTGCGGCCTGACCACTTGGGTCTGCATGGGCCTGGCCAGTGGTGTGGCCGGGGTTGGTGGAGGAGAGCCCTGGGGCAGCCATACCCATGATCCTCTACCTGGGCTCTGCCCGTTGCCCAGCCTGCCTTTCACTGGCTCACGCGCCCTGGTGCCATGGAGGGGTGACAGTGGCCTTGTAGCCTCAGCCCCTAGAGCAGGAGGGCGGACTCCTGGCGCAAGGCGCACAGCCCCATTCCCAAGTGGAGGCCCTGGTGTCCCTGCTTGATTTGGACCTTCCTGACCGGGGGTGGGAACCCCGTTCCCCTACAGCCGTCTGTGTACGAGCTCGTCAGGGCGCCTGGCTTTGCCCGCCTGCCCCTCGTCGTGGAGGACTTTGTGAAGGACGCGGGTGCCAGCTTCAGTGGTGAGCTGGGTGGGGCACTCTGGGCAGGGGCTGTGGCTGAGCCCTGGTGGGGGGGGGGTGCCCAGGCCCAGTCCGCCCTGAGCCGCCTGGAACTCGGGCCCCTGCAAGGGAAGAGAGGCGAACCTGGCACATGGCACTGCCTGAGACCTGCGCTTTTGGCACCCTGCAGCCAGCGAGCCTGACGCCGTGCACGTGGTGCTGGACCGCCACCTCGTCACGGGCCAGAACACCAACTCGACTGTCCCGGCCGTGCAGAATCTGCTCTTCCTGTGCGGCAGCCGGTGAGGAGCCGAGGACGGGCGCGGGGGTGGGGGGACACCGCGGACAGAGTGCGGGTGGGCGGGGGCCTCGGGTGGACGGGGTGGGCGGGCTCCTGGCTCGTGACCGGCCCTTTGCCAGAGCCTGACCCCTGACCTGGCCTGACCTGCAGGAAGTGAGATGCCTTCCTGCTCGGCCAGCCCGCCTGCCAGTGGACGCTGCCTCCTCAGGTCTCCAGGGACCCTGCCTCCATGACCGCCCCTGAGAGTGACTTTCCAGGCCCCTGCCTGACCCTGTGGGGTTGAGGCCTCCAGGAACGAGCCCTGAGGGGCGTTTTCGTTGAAGCAGAGGGAGGGCTGAAGGCCGACACGTGGTCTCCGAGAATTCCAAGTGAGCTGAGCGCAGAGAGTTGGTCTCAGTGAATCAGCCGTGGGGGTCCTGATGTGGGGTCTCGGCCTCTCGGGTCTTCCTGGGCGCTGGGTGGCAGGTCTCTCACCCTTCCTGTCCCTGTCCGCCCAGGCTGAGCCTCTCCGGGACACCAAGGTCCCGTTTTGTGTGGTGACAGTGTCTAGGCTGCTGCCCCCACCCCTTTGGGTGTTGGGGGGGCTGTGCTCCAGCTGGGGCCGCCTCAGCACTGCTCCCTTGGATACAAACTCCCAGCCCCCCGACTGGCTGGTGCTGAAGGAGCCGCCCTAATTGTAATCCTTGCCTGGTGTGTGGTTTCAAATTGTGATGGCGACACAACGCAAGGCCAGGGTGTACCTTGGGGCAGGTGTCACCACGTCCTTTCTGAACTGACGGAAACGTGCTTCAGAGTGTGGCACTGCTCGCCCACAGCGCTGCCCGGGTGGCCTCCGGGCTTGCAGAGTAGAAGTGACAGGAGCACAGGCCCTGCCTGGCAGGAGGGCCTTGCGTGTGGCTGGCCTTTGCTGGGGATGCCCCTTCCCGGTGTGTCAGGATCACCCTCTGGTCTCCTCAGGGTGCC
Source organism: Cryptoprocta ferox (assembly GCA_028646485.1). NCBI lineage: Eukaryota > Metazoa > Chordata > Mammalia > Carnivora > Eupleridae > Cryptoprocta > Cryptoprocta ferox. The sequence goes on along the minus strand of CM053575.1, from coordinate 497,628 downwards.
TGGCCTGGGCTACGGCCTGTGGTGGGACCTCCCAGAGCTGCTCGGGCCTTCTCTTGGGTCCCACCCTCCCCATCTGGGCCCAGCTCTGCATCCAGCCCCTTGGGACGAAGCAGGAGGAAGGAAACGAGGCACCCCCGGGTCTCAGGCCGCCTCTTCCAGTGCCGTAGACTAGACCGTGCTGAGAGGCTCCCTCGCTCCCTCCTCTGTCAGGCATTTGCCAGGAGCACTGTACCAGGAGCTCCTGCCCCCCTGTTGCCCTGCTCTGTGCACACTGCGGGCTGGCCAGCTCCATCAGGGGCCTTGGTCCCACGCCACTGACCACACCTCGTGGGGATCATCTGTGTGGTCTACGAAGCGCTGTAACGTTTGTGCTTCTGAGTTTCAGATCAAGGTGCCGGGTGGGCCCTGCCGAGCGCCCCACACAGCCGTTCCTGGGCGGCCGCTGTGGCTTGGTCCTCGGTTTGCCAGGTCCAGGGTGTGGGGCGGGGGGCACCTCCAGGCTTCGAGAAGTTCAGGACCCCCCTGAAGGGGCAGGGTGTGGGTGCGGGCGACCCCACGATGCCTAGGGTTTTAGAACAGACCCTGACGTCCGCCCACAAGAAATAACCTCAGAAACGAAGCATAAGCGCCTGTAGCGGCGTTTTTCACAATAACAAACGTTTTAAACAAATTGTAGTTTCTGCGACCTGAATATGTTTTTTTAAGTTTATTTATTTTGAGAGCAAGTGCGAAAGGGGAAGGTGCAGAGTCCCAGGCAGGTTCCACGCTGTCAGCACAGAGCGTGACACGGGGCTCGAACCCACGAACCGTGGATCATGATCTGAGCAGAAACCAAGAGCTGGACGCTCAGCCAGCCCCGCCCGGACGCCCCACCCCGGGTGGTCTCACCACCAGACAGCGTCGGCGTCGCCGTGGTAGAGTATTGGCCACAAGAAGGACTGAAGCTCTGATCGCGTCCAGACCGAACCCGGAGAACGCGCAAAGAGGCCAGACCTCAGGGGCCGTGCGTGCGAGTCCATTTACACGAAGCACGCAGAAAATCCAAAGTACGGTTGTTGTTTGTGGTGGGGGGCGGGGGCCAAGGAGCAGGACGCCTCCTTCCAGGGTGGTGGAAGCGTTCTGGAGCTCTGTGGTCTGCAGGGTCAGAGTACGGATGTCACCGGCCTGGACGTGTGTGTGAGTGGGCGGGCGGGGGGGCTTGAGGCGTGTTGATTGTACCCCGTCACACAGACCCGAGGCCCCTCGTCAGGATTGGGGACAGAGATTCCAAGTCCTAGGGCGCGGCTTCTTGACCAGCGTGGAGGGGGAGGCCTGGCCCCAGCCAGCCTGCCTGTCAGCCGAGGGCTGGGATGAGCCCAGGCACAAAGCCACTGTTCTGACACCCAACAGCCCCCATGCAGTGACCTGTTCCCTGCACCCCTAGGGTGGTTCTCGGCATAGGCTGGACCTGCTGGGGCCAGACTCGTGCACCTGCGGTGATGCAGCCCACGGTGGGCCCCGTGCGCAGAAACCTCCCTGGGGGAGGTGGCCAGGAGGAGGCCATTCTGGAACCAACGCCAAGCCCAGATGCTCTGACCCCAGCAGTAGCTTGGGGGGCCCCTGGCATCCCTGTAGAAAGCTGTGGGGAATGGTAGTTGGAGGCACCCAGGGCTGTGTGTCTCAGCAGGTCTGTCCCTGACACCTGGCTCTGCCCGCATGGACCTGGAGTGGTCAGCCGGGCACCCCCCCCCCCCGCCTGGAGGGCTGATGGGCAGCCTGTGACCCTATCTTGACCCGTTCCTGGGCAGTCTCACCCAGCCCCTTGTGCCTGTTCTGGGGGAACAGAGGGGCTACCCTGTGGACCCCCATCACCGCCCCCAACAAGCCTTTCCCTGTGCAGCATGTTGGGGACAGTGCACCGGTGGTGGTGTCCAGAGCAGTGCCACATGGCACTCAGGGCTCAGAGGTAATAGGCAGCGCACACCAAACTGTCCCCACGGTGTGGCACCGCTGCTCCCCCTGGGAACTGAAGCAGCAGGGGTGCCCCTAGGTGCCCCCACCCCCACTCTCTGGGCGTCCCAGGTCGCCACCCAGCATACGGTTATGGCTGAGCTGAGGGCCTGTAACGGCCTGTGTCACCCCAGCTGGTCTCCGGTTGTAGCCAGAGGCTGGGGCAGCGGTGCCGAGTGAATGGGCTGCAGCCGGAGTCGGAAACGTAGCAAGAAAAGTGATTGCTTTAATGAGTTAGGCAAAATTTTACATAAAACCTATGATCCACCCCGGCTCCAATTGGTAAAAAATGCACAATTCATCGCGAGGCATTTGCGCTCCACCCCCATCAGGCGGCACAGATCTGTGGTCCGGCCTCAGGCGCTGCGCTATTTTCCGTTCTCTGCGCTGAACATGCGTTCCTGGAAAGGGACAGCGTGAGAGGTGCCAGGAAGGGCTCGCCCCCCCACCCCCACTCCGCCTTCGGCACAGGAAGAAGAGGGCCCTCCGGCAGGTGCCAGGGTCCGCCCGCCCAGGCTGCCGGAGGAGCCGACACCCCCGGGTCCCCACGGAAGTCCCAGCGCCGCCCGACTCGCCCTGGGGTGCTCACCATCAGCACCCGCTCCAGCTTCACGGCGTCGGCAGCGAACTTGCGGATCCCGTCTGACAGCTTCTCCACGGCCATCTGGTCTTCGTTGTGCAGCCAGCGGAAGGCCGCCTCGTCCAGGTGCACCTGCTCCAGCTCGCTCGCCTGGGCTGGGAGGACAGGCGTCACCCAGGGCCTCTGCGCCCGCCCGCGCCCTGGTCCCTTGAGATACAGGCGGGACGCTGCCCGCGCCCTGGAGCCCGCGCCCTGGGCTGCGCCCTGCCCCGCTGTGACTGGGGTGGGGCGGCCTTACCCGCCTTGGCCGACAGGACGGGCGCCAGCTTGCTGTTGTCCTTGAGCAGCTCCCCCAGCAGCTTGGGTGAGATGGTGAGGAAGTCGCAGCCCGCCAGCGCCTTGATCTCGCCAGTGTTGCGGAAGGAGGCGCCCATGACGATGGTCTTGTAGCCAAACTTCTTGTAGTAGTTGTAGATCTTGGTGACGCTCTTCACCCCTGCGGTGACACGCCATGTTCCTGAAGGTCCTCCCCGCCGCGCTGCTGCCTGCCCACTGCGCCGCCCCCACCCCCCAGTGCTTCCGGGGGCGGCTCACCAGGGTCCTCCAGGGGCTCATAGGACTTCCTGTCCGTGTTGGCCACGTGCCAGTCGAGGATGCGGCCCACGAAGGGGGAGATGAGCGTCACCCCCGCCTCGGCGCAGGCCACGGCCTGGGCGAAGGAGAAGAGCAGCGTCATGTTGCAATGGATCCCGTGCCGCTCCTCCAGCTCCCTGCGGGGACGGGGCGGTGTGAGCGGGGCCAGGGGCCCCCGGGAGCCCGCGCTGCGCCCCAACCCCCGTCTCATCTGGAAAGATGTTCCTGATTCACGCGAGGAACAGGCGGGAACGGGGCGGCCCCTCCCTCCACCGCACGTCTACGACACCCAGCAGGGCTCTCCCTGGCTAGCGGGTGATAGGTGACTGGAATTTTCCTCAAACCCACATTTCCAAACAGAGACAAATGCAAGACAGGTCCCCTGGGAGCCACGGCAGGCCTCCCTGGCCCAGACACGCACATCCGCAATCTGGGACCCCAGTCCTGCGCCACCTCCCAGAGCTGGCCAGGCCCGGCCGCCGCGGACTCCCATGACCGCAGTACAGTCCCGCCCTCTGTCCCCCCTGCCCCGCCTCCCTGCGTCACAACCCACCAGGATGTCCTGGGGTTGACCCCTGAGATAGGCAGTGCCCACTCTGCCACGCGCTGGGGAGTGGGCTGTGACAGCCAAGCCTGCGCTCAGGCCCCTCTAGACACGTTCCTACTCCAAGGGACAGCTTCAGAGTGGCCTCCGCGGCATCGTCTGGGAAGTATGGCTGGGAGAACGAGGACGAGGTGGCGGCGGGTGGCCAGCCTCTACCACGGCCACGCACAGCACACTGCGTCGTGCGTCCCCGGCGCGGGCGCCCGCAGCTCAGGCTGGCCCGCGGGAGGTGCCGCGCTGGAGGCCAGGCCCGCCTGCGGCCACCACCTCAGTGACACCCAGCAGCAAATGCGGTGCGTTTTTGGAAGCGGCCAGGGGGGCCCTCTGGGAGGTTAATTTATCAAAAGTGTGGGACAGAAGACAGACACTGTGGGGAATCAGTCTGGGAGCAGAGGATTCATGAAGGACAGGACTCTGTCGCATCTAACACTGACATGGTGAAAGACAAAACTGCACAAGAAACCAGGCAGATTTGGCAGCAAAAGCTACAGTCTACGCAGCTAGTCCTCAAGAGGACTCCGGCCTGATCTGCACGGGGCTCCGTCTGCACAGCAAGTTTCCAGCGACCACGAGGGCTGTGTATGGGCGCCGTCCGGCATCGGGCACGGCTCCGGGCTCCGCTTGCTTAGCCAAGGCGCCCACGTGCTCACCTGCTGCCAGGGGAGGTGTTCAGCCTCGTGGCACCGTGTGGCTCGGACATGGGGCGCCCGGGGGGGCTCAGTCGGTTGAGCGTCTGACTTCGGCTCAGGTCATGATCTCACAGTTTGTGAGCTCGAGCCCCGCGTCGGGCTCTGTGCTGACAGCTCGGAGCCTGGAGCCTCCTTCAGATTCTGTGTCTCCCCCCCTCTCTGCCCCTCCCCTGCTTGTGCTCTGTCTCTCTCTGTCTCTCAATAATAAATAAAAACATTAAAAAAAAAAAAAAGAATGGCTTGGACACATCTCAGCCCCGTTCTGACCCGGGCCTCAGTCCGTCTGCGTGAGCGAGTGCTGGAGGCGGCGCCCGAGACCCGGTATTTGCAGCCTCCCGTACGTGTCCGCTTTAGTGACAGTTTCTTGTCGGCCTGGCCGTGCAGCCCGATTTACCTGCTCGAGGACTCAGGACACTTGCTGGAGTGAGGAGCTGCGGAAGGCTCAGGAAAAGGGAGCTGGTGAGCGAGCTGGCTTGGTGTCAAGAATAATTTCTAGGATTCTCAAAAAGTTTTCCAAACACTCTGACAGAAATAGCAAGTATCAAAGTAGACGGGAAAAAAGTAGGACCGCAGCCAGTGCAGCCAGTGGGACACGGCCGGCACAACACGGCGACCCTACTCCCACGAGTGAGTCCCTAAGACGTACAGCACGTGCCCAAGGCCGGACACGGACATTCAAGGCAGCGGCCCCAAAGGTGGAAACAACGTGTCCACTCAAAAACAAATGGACACACAAAATGTGGTGTAGACACAAGGGAGTATTAGCCTTAACAGGGACGCAGCCCAGACACACGCTGCCACTCGGGTGAACCTCGAAAACGTGCCACATGAGGGAAACCAGACACAAAAGGCCACGTGTTCTGTGATCCTGTTGACGGGAGACACGCGGAGCAGGCAGAGACAGAGAGCGGGTGAGTGGCCGCAGGTGTTAAGGGGCCGAAAAAAACCCACGGCCCCATCGTGCGTGAGACCCCCTGGCGGCACGGACGCTCGCGGCAGCTGTCCCGTCCGTCCCGCTCGGCACATCCGGGACCGACCTGCACTTTACAGGCGGTGCCGGCGGGAGGACGGAGGCCTGGGGCCTCTCAGGGGCCTCGCTTCTCTCTGGACGCGGCCACCCCGCACCCCCCCACCGGGCGGAGGGGCGAGCTTGCCTGTGGCCACGCGGCCCCCGCCCCGGCACCCCCGGCAGAGGTCCCTTCGCAGCGGATACTCACTTTCCGGCCTGAATCCCTTCCCAGGTGGACGACAGCTTTATAAGGATCCGGTCCTTGCTGATCCCGGCTTCCTGGTAGAGCTCGATGAGGCGCCTGGCTCGGGCCACCATGGCGTCCTTGTCAAAGGACAACCTAGGACAACAAAGAGCCTCTTGACAAGGAGCAGCCTGGCCTCACGATGTCCACCAAAAAGCGGAGCGGCTTGGAGCCCTGTCTCCCCGTCCCCCTCCTGCAGGGCGTCTACACAGACACGGGCTGGACGCAAGTCTCTGAACAGGGAGCGCCGGCCAGCGCCCCGCAGAGAGGAGCAGACCGAGCGAGGCTGTGGCGCCACGCGGCTCTACGGACCCCTGACCCCGTCCTCACCTGGCATCTACTTCTGTGGATACACGGCCCGGAATCTTCTTTAATATTTCTGCTCCAAACAACACAAAAAGTTTATCGATGGCATTTTTAATCTGTTCCTCCTGTGACCTGAAATTCAAGGAAAAAAATTAGGTCAAAAGCTTGTTAGTTTTAAGCGCGCAGGATTCTACAAGACAACCTCATTCCTTTTCAAATTCCTTTCCCTTCATCTTCCTTTTTATTTTTTATTTATTATTATTATTTTTTAATGTTTCATTTATTTTTTTGAGAGAGAGAGAGACAGCATGAGCAGGGGAGGGTCAGAGAGAGAGGGAGACACAGAATCTGAAGACAGGCTCCAGGCTCTGAGCTAGCTGTCAGCACAGAGCCCGACGTGGGGCTCGAACCCACAAACCGCGAGATCATGACCTGAGCAGAAGCTGGACACTCAACCGAATGAGCCCCCCAAGCGCTCCTTCCTTTTTTTTTTTTTTTTAATCTTTATTTATTTGAGACAGAGTGAGAGAAAGCTGGAGAGCAGGAATGGGGGAGGGGCAGAGAGAGAGAGAGAGAGAGAGAGAGAGAATCCCAAGCAGGTTCCACACTGTCAGCACAGAGCCTGACACAGGGCTCGATCTCAGGAACCATGAGATCGTGACCTGAGCTGAAATCAAAAGTCAGACGCTTAACTAACTGAAGCCCCCAGGCGCCCCTTGTCTTCCTTTGCTTAAAAAAAAAAAAAAAAGCCTCAAAACCCAAGAAAACAACCCCCCCAATTGTGGTAAAATGCACACAGCAGAACAGGCACCACCGTAGCCGTGTCTAAGCGCCCGGCTCGGCCATGAAGGGCATGTATACCGCGCAGCCGTCGCTACCGTCCATTCGCGGGACTTTCATCGTCCCAAACCGAATCCCTGTACCGAATCCCCTGGAAGTGGCCTGGGCAGGCGAGTGCAGCGCACAGTGGTCTCCAAAACGGCCCACTGTCTGGGGGTCCTCGCCCAGCGCACACGGGAAAATCTCCAGCCTGTGCGTCGCCGGTGAGGACCCGCGGGGTGGCTGGACACAGGGATCGCTAAGGGCACCACCTGGTCACCCAATGCCAGAAGCACCGAGGCCTTGGGGACACAGCGAGGTGAAAGGGCACGAGGAGGGAAAGGAAGCTGCCTGCGGCAGGGCCGTGCCTGGTGGAGGCCAGGGCAGACAGCAGGCTCCACACCCACGCGCCGCCGGGACCCACGCGGCCCCGCAGGCAGCCCCTCGGCTGTGCACGGTCACCCTGATGAAAACTCAAAGTGACGTCAGGAAGGGGAACGTGGAGGGGGAGGAGCAGGGACAGACGGTAAGTGGGCACCGGGGACCGTTCTAGGAGGTTCTGCACTCCGGGACTGGATTGTGGGCATGGCTGCACCACTGAATACGTTTACCAGAACAAACTGAACTGTGCACTTGGCGAATCTCACTCTAGTAAAGCTGTTAAAAGATAAAATGGCAGAAGGCAGGTCACCACAAAAGGGGAGGGAGGGACCTGCGGGGTGCTGCACCTTACTGGGGGGCTTACGGGGGTCCACGCTCCTGTAAACCGGACACTCGCTACGGCTGCAGTTTCCTCCGTGTAAATAACATCCTCATACAGTTGATAAAAACAAACACAAAAACCCAGCTCCCCGAGTCTAAGAGGTTCGAGAACTGGAATGCAGCGCCCCCGCCCCCCCAGCTCACCCGCCCAGCCTCTTGCCGTAGGCGATGGCCTCGTCCAGCAGCGCCTCGTAGGCAGGCATCTGCGCCGCGGCCAGGATCAGGGAGGGGTTGGTGGTGGCATCCTGCGGCTTGTACTCCTCGATGGCTAGCGAGATGACCGCGGAGAGCAGGAGTCAGTGGGGTGCTTGCTTCCCGCCACACGTCCCCCCCGAGCCGCCCCCGACACGTACACGGAGTCAGGTCGCCTTCCAGCCGGGAGCCACACTTCACACACACTTCCTTCCCCGACGACCCGAAAGGCTGGGCAAGGGGCAGTGGTTTGCACAATGACAACGCGGCGACCAAGATTAAGGCCAGAGAGCGAATGTCAATGTGCCCCTGTGAGAGCTGGTGAGGGAGGCCAGGGGGCGCTGGAAGAAGCTGGAAGGGCACTTCCCGTTGCCAAACCAGGGCCAGCAGGCGCGCAGGGGCGTCAGCGAGTGACGGCAGCACGTGGCTGCATTCGACGACCGCTTGCTTTCTTCGTTCAACGACTCTCCGTTCTCTTAGCGCCCGTCACCCTGGGGTTCTCTTCGTAACCAAGGGGGCTTAGGCTGGGGCCTCGCTGACCAGACGGGCCAGCAGGTGCAGTAAACCGACTGCACGACTGAAGAGTCGTGTTTTCAAGGTACCCTCTGATGACAAAACTACAGAGATGGGGAACAGGTTGGGGGCTGCCAGGAACAGGGAAGGGGGTCGGCTCTCGGGCACAAGGGACGTCTCTGTTCTAACGGACCAGGAGCACAGAGTCTGTATGTGTTATAAAATCAACGCGGGCAGTGCTGCCCCACACCCCCATTCAGGTTTGAAGCCGGTGAGCACGGAGCCACGCCTGCCACCGTGCTCGCGCCAACTTCCTGGTCCCAACATCAAGCCACGGTCACATAACATGGCACCTCTGGCGGACAGCAGGCCAAGTGTTCATGGGATTCTTTGGGCTAATTTCACAACTTCCTGTGAGTCCGTATTTCAAAATAGTAAGTTAAGAAGTGCTCTGGGTGGTGCTTGTGCAAGTGTGTCAAAACTCATGGAGGAATGCACTGAGACGGGGCCTTTTGTTCCATAAAATAGGTCTTGATAGGGCGGACTTTCAACAAACTTAAGAAGAAAACCAATACTTATCTTGAGTCCACATGTGGGCTTCAGGGTCCAGGGAACGTTAAACTGAATGTGAAACTTCGGGGGGGGCACCGTTCAGTAAAGAGCACCCATGGCTTTATGTTTTCAAAGAGGTGTACGACCCAGCCCCCAACTCCTGCCAAAGTTAAGGTCCCTCACTTCACAGAATGGCTGAATGCTCAATTTACAACTATGTAATGTTCATGGATATATGTTATTAACTAGTGTCTTTTTATAAAGTTGCTAATATTCATGAAAAATAAAAAATGGTGGGGCGCCTGGGTGGCTCAGTCGGCTGAGCATCTGACTTCAGCTCAGGTCGTGATCTCACGGTAATGAGTTTAAGCCCCGCGTCGGGTTCCGTGCTGACGGCTCAGAGCCTGGAGCTGCTTCACATTCTGTGTCTCCTCTCTCCTCCCTCCCCAGCTCGCACTCTGTCTCTCAAAAATAAATAAACATCAAAAAATATATGGTATAGATTTTTTAAATCTTGGGTTTAGATTTTTAAAAATTTTTTAAGTTTATTTTTGAAAGAGAGTGAGAGCAAGTGGGGGAGGGGCAGAGAGAGAGAGAAAGAGAGAGAGGGAGGGAGACACAGAATCTGAAGTAGGATCCAGGCTGTGAGCTGTCAGCACAGAGCCCAACACGGGGCTCGAACCCACGAACTGTGAGTTCATGACCTGAGCCGAAGTCGGACACTCAACCGACTGAGCCACCCGGGCGCCCCTAGATGTTTCTTTTATTATTTTTATTTTTTTTTTAATTTTTAACGTTTATTTATTTTTGAGATAGACACAGAGTGTAAACGGGGGAGGGGCAGAGAGCGAGGGGGACACAATCTGAAGCAGCTCCAGGCTCCGAGCTGTCAGCACAGAGCCCCGACGCGGGGCTCGAACCCACGAACCGTGAGATCATGATCTGAGCTGAAGTCAGCCGCTTAATCGACTGAGCCCCCCAAGCGCCCCCTCTTTTTTTATTATTCTTGAGAAGACAGAGAATCCCAAGCAGGTTCATTCAGTTACGCGTCCAAATCTTGATTTCAGCTCAGGTGGTGATCTCATGGTTCGTGAGTTCGAGCCCCGTGTCGGGCTCTGCGATGACACTGCGGAGCCTGCGTGGGACTCTCTCTCCCGCTCTCTCTGCCTGTCCCCTACTTGCGCTCGCTCGGGCGCTCTCTCTCTCTCTCAAAAATAAATAAGCATTAAAAAAAAAAAAAAAGGCAGCCGAATGTGCACATTCACTCCCCCGGATAAACAATCCTCTTACTCAGAGTAGGCGAAGAGGAATTCAGGCCTGTTTGTCAGGCCACCGTGAGAAAGCAGAATAGAAAGGAAGTCACTCGGTACCGGGTACCCCACAACACTCGCCCCGGAGCGGGTCACGATTTTCCTGAAAATCTTGTTCGTTAGGCTGGGCTCCGCGAGGGCACAGCGCGAAGGATTAACGGTATAATCCTTCCGTACACTCTGCGTTTCCCCAGTCGTCTCCGGTGAACACAGTTCAAACCCCGGAAAACCTCAATTTTAGCAGCACGACAACCTTCGCTCTCCTCAGAGCACCGAGCTTTACCCACGCGGGGCCGCGGCCCCGGGTTGCGGTCTCTCCAGGGGGACACCGGCCGCAGTCCCCCGCGGCCAAGGCTGTCCCCGGACAGCGGTGGGAAGATGCGCAACAGGAGATTGCGAAAGCTGGTGGGGTCACTCCCGGTTTCCGGGCTTTCTGGGCCCCGGGCGGACTCCGGGTCCCGCCAGCAGGCCAGCGGGTGCCGACTAAAACCGCACCGGGTGCCCGAGCGATCCAGGGGCAAACCAGGTCCGGCTCCACCTTGAATTTCTTCCTCGGCACAGAGCCCTGAAAGCCCTGCCGGGCCTTCCAACAGCTCGGAGGGGGCCCCCTGCCCACCCCAGCCCGCTGCGCTCCCTCCTCGCCCACCCGCACCAGCCCTCACCCCTACTGGACGCCCGATCCCGGGCCCCTGCTCTCCCCCGCACGCCGGGCCCGCGCCCCCACGACCCCCGATCCCCCGTCCCCGCGCCCCGCCCCGCCAGACCTGTGCCCTCCGGGCCGCGCCCCGAGGACCCCCATCCCTTGGTCCCTGATCCCCCCCCCCCGCCACGCCGGGCCCGCGCCCCCTCGGGACCCTGATTCCGCGGCCGCCTCGCCCCCCCACCCCGGGCCCCGGCGGCTCTGCGCGTCCACGAGCACCCGCCCCCTGCACGGCCGGTCAGCGCGCCTCACCGTGGAAGTCGCCCGTGTCGGCCACCACGGTGGTGAACTGCTTGAGCTGCTCCAGTGCGCTCTCCATCCTCTGCCGCTTTACCGGGGAGCCCGACATGGCGAAGCGGCGGCGGAGCGCGGAGGCCCACAATGCCCCGGGGGCCCCGCCGCGCCGGCCAATCGGAGAGCGGCGCGGGAAGGCGGGGCCGAGGGCGCCGCCAGGGCGAAGCCCCGCCCCGGCGGCCGCGCCCAGTTCCGGGACCGGGCCTGCCCGCGGGCAGCTTCAGGTAGCAGGTGTGTCCTTGGGTCGGCGTGCCCTTCTCCTCGGCAGCTCTACGCCCCGAGCGGTGCAGCCCCGGAGCGGTGCGCCCCCGAGCGGTGTGCCCCCTGGGGCCATGCGCCCCCAGGGAGGTGTCACCCCCCAAGTGCTGCAGCCCCGGAGCAGTGCGCCCCCGAGCGGTGTGCCCCCTGGGGCCATGCGCCCCCAGGGAGGTGTCACCCCCCAAGTGCTGCAGCCCCGGAGCAGTGCGCCCCCGAGCGGTGTGCCCCCAGGAGTGATTGGACCCTGGAGCGCGGCGCCTGCGGAGCCGTGGGACCCCCGACGGGCGGGACCCTTCACCTCCCCGCTCTGTGAGACGCATGGAGAGCTGTGGCGAGCATGGTTAAGGCGCCTGAATCGGTAAAAACAGATGCCCGGTGAGCAGACGCTCAGGATCGGCCTCCAGCCTTCAGCCTCTGAGTCTGGGCCATGGCCGGAGTGTCCCACGGAAGCTGCCGGCCTGGGCGGCAGCAGAGCACGCAGTCCGGGGGACACTGGCTGCCGACAGGGCGTGTGCAGCGCAAGGACTGGAGGTCGGGGCGGGCCTGTGTCCCTGTCCCCCAGTCTTCGTGGGGCTGCAGGCACCCGCGATGCACCTCCCGCGCTCAGCCCTGCCCCCCCTCACTCCGAGGCAGACGTGCTCATTTGCCTGCGAAGGAGCGGGCTGGAGACCAGGACCCTGCGGATTCCTTTTCTCCTGCACAGATCCAGAGCCACAGGCTGGATCCCTTCCTTTCCTTTGCTGGGAATCTGTCCCAGATAAGGAGCATGAAGTTCAGAAAGTGTCCCAAAGGCACTGTCCCTGAAATCTGTGGCAGGTCGTGTCTCTCCGCTGCGCAGTTCTCGCACACTCTGGACCAAGTTTTTGTCACACGTGTGTGTTGTAGGTGTTTCCTCCAAGTCTATGGTTTATCTTTCATTTTCTTCACGGTATCTTTGACGAGAAATTTTAAATTTTAATGAAATTCAACATAACGATTTTTAATTTTATGGATAGTGCTTTTTTGTACCTTCTCTAAAAAAATCTTTGCCTACTTCCAAGTGACAAAGATACTTTCCTATGGTTTCTTTTAGAGACATTTTAGCTGGGCTTTCATGTCTTTTTCTTTAAGTTTATTTATTTTTATTTTTTATACAGAGAGAGAGCATGACAGGGGGAGGGGCAGAGAGAGAGGGAGACCCAGAATCCGAAGCAGCTCCAGGCCCTGAGCTGTCAGCACAGAGCTCGACGCGGGGCTCGAACCCACGGACCAAGAGATCATGACCTGAGCCGAAGTCAGAGGCTTAACCGACTGAGCCCCCCAGATGCCCCTATTTATTTATTTTGGGGGGGGGAGCATGAGCAGGGGAGGGCAGAGAGAGAGGGGGAGAGATAAAATCCCAAGCAGGCTCCACACAGTCAGTGCGGAGAACAAATGCAGGGCTGGAACCCACAATCTGCAAGATCATGACCCGAGCTGAAGTCACGCTCACCCCACCGAGCCACCCAGGAGCCCCTGGCTTTTGTGTTAGTCTTTGATGAATCTCGGGTTGATTTTGTGCATATTATGAGGTAGAGGTCAAGGGTCAGTTTTCTCTCCTTGGCCCATCTTTGTTGAAAGAACCTGCCCCCCATCATGGAAATACAAAAGTCGGAAAGACACTCACAGAAGAAGCTAACTAAATTAAACTAAAACCACCATGAGTCATCTCCAGTCTCCTCCTCAAATGGCGAAGATACCCAGAGGCCAGCAATCTCAAGTGCTGGGAGGCTCTGGAGAAGGGGGCGCTCACGCACAGCAGTGCGAATGAACTGTTGGGAGGAGAGTCTCGTGGCTCCTATGAAGTTCAGCACGTAGTGCCCACGTGGACCAGCCCTTCCGCTCCTCAGATAAAAACACGTCCACGCAACGTGTTGCACACAGATATTCACGGAAGCTTTATTCCAGCTCCAAACTGGAAACAACCCAACATCCCTCAGCAGGAGAAGTGGACAGACTGGTGGCCCCATGCAGAGAAACGCTACCCTGCGATGACAGGGAAGGGCTAGTGGCCCCGCAGCGGCCTGCACAACCCTCACAAGCACTGTGCTGCCTGACGCATTCCAAGGATTCCAGCGTGTGAAGTTCAAGGACAGGCGGGCTGCCTCTGGGGGAGGCTGGAACTGACCCAGAAGGGCCACGGGAGCTTTCTGGGACGATAGAAATACTCCCCCCCAGGGGTTGGGGTGAGCAGCAGCGGCCCCGGGAGCTCCTGAGATGTCCCTTCTCTCCCTCCCCGGACCCGCTGCGCCAGGAGCGGTGGGGCAGCCCTGCAGCCTGGCCTTCCGCAAGCCCGGGCGCTTCCGGTGCCCAGGTACGTCAGCATCTGAGAACCTCAGCCCTGGATCTCTAAGGGGCAGCGGACACTCAGTGGAGACATTTGTCAAAACACTTCCAAATGTGCACTTCACTGTGTGTGGAGTAAGACCGAAATAAGGGAAATTAAAGCAAAACAAAACAAAATACAAACGGCAGAAACAGCCCCTGCTTGGCAGCGGCCTGCTGGTTCCGAATGTGATGGCCTAGAGGGGACAGTCTCGCAGCTGCGGAAAAACGGGCAGCGTCAGTTGCGATGTGGCAGCGGTGTAGGGCCGGCTGCACGAGCTGGGGAGCTGGGGCTCTCGGGGGCCCCCGTGTTGCGGCCTGGGAAGCAGAAGGTGGGGGGGCGGGGAGGGAATCTGGGGCTCCAGAGGAAGGACTGGCTTGTTTGCCTTGGAGACCCTCCCCTGGCGGTCCTTGTGGTGGCGCTTGCCCCCCCCCCCCCACCAAGGCCAGCACGGTGCTGGGCGCGCTGTAGCTCTCTGTGGGGTGAGAACAGATGATGGGAGTGCGGGGCCAGCCCCTGGGGCAGTTCCCGGGAGGTGGGAGCTCTCATGGGCCCTTCTGGCAGATGCAGAGACGAGGCACCGGGTCAGCAAGAGAGGAGGGCATCCGGAGGGGCCTGGCCCTCAGTCACTCTCAGAAGTTGCCCGACTGGCGAGGGCAGAAGAGGGAAGTGTCCGTGGACTCGGCACCTGCTGTTTGCACTGACTCTGGGAACGCCGGGACTATTTTCTTCCAGCCTTGCATGGAAGGGGCTGTGCCGGTCCCTAAGCCTTCCGGAAGCCCACAGAGCCTTGCGCCTTGCTGCTGTGCTCACCACACACCCACGTTTAAGAAGGCAGAACTGTAAACCTGTGTCCTCAATATGGTTATCCCACTTCGCAATTCAAAACCTGCAATCATCATCCGACAGTTACAGTCATCGTGGGGTGCCCTCCCGGGGTACCTCAGGCCTCCCTTCACACAGATAAGGGGCTTGGGCCGCTCCGTGGGCCAGTCATCCTTCTGGAAAGGCAGTCGATGCTGGGCCTGGACGGCCTGATCCCTGCCCCAGGAAAGTCAGCAGTGGCCCTGGCGGGGGGCCGAGAGCAAGGGCGGTGGCATTGCAGACACGGCAAAGGTGTATTAGCTTCCTTGCTGCCACTCCATGGTGCCAGGGCACTGGTGTGCTTCAGGAAGGGGGACCCCCTAGAACCCAGAGTGACCCATAAGTCATTGTACTGCCCAGACAGCAGCCTTAAAGGGCCAGTGTTTGAAATGTAAATTTGGGGAGAAGAGGTGAAGGGGTGTGGCCAAAGCCTGAGGGCTATAGAAGGAGGGGTGAGGAGGGGAGCTAGGGGTCTGGGAGAAGATCTGGAGGCCTGCTGGCCAGCTCTGACCCCGTCCAGATGGGCGAGGGTGGGGGCCAGGGGCCCAGCCTCTGTGCCTCAGCCTGCCCTGGCTCAGCCCCTTCCCCGGATACTCCCAAGCCCTGATCCGGCAGGCCCAGGCCCGGGCGGCGGAAGACAGGGATGACACCCAGGGCCCTATTGCACGGGCTGCAGGGGACCCCCAGGAGCCTTGGTGCTACCTCCACCCAGATGCCTGGTATACTGAGCCCGGGGGACAGATCAGGCCGGGTCAGTGGGCAAGCGACCAGGCCAGCCTCACCGCAGGCCTTGGATGCAGCGGGCGATGACGTCCACACAGCCTGGCATTTGTAGGAGGGGCCCCAGGACTCCTGCTGCAGCCAGACCAGGACAGCCGTGTGGCCCGGCCAGGCCTGCAGGACCACCCACCGGGTGTGTGAAGGCACAGAGAGGATGGCAGGAAACAAGACACACACGTGCCAGGGGCCGTCGGCAGGGCTGCCTGCGGCGGCTGCAGAATGGGCCTCTGTGCGTGTGAAACGCGACATGCAGAGGGTCCCCGAGTCCGTCCTTTCAACAGGTGCTGAGCTCGCTCCGGGTGCTGAGAGGGACCCAGCACCTCTGCCACACAGTGCTGACTGGGTGTGGGGACAAGCAAGCCTGGTGGAGCAGAGGTCATCGGTCTGCGAGGAGCAGGGACAGGCATCAGGGAGGCCTTGCTGAGAAGCTGGCCTCGGAGCTAAGGCTCCAGGGTCTGGAGGAGGGCCAAGCAGGGCATTGTAGACCATCCCGCCCTCCACAGGGACCTGAGCCAGAGCTCAGGGCTTGGAACACGGGGGTTTGGGGGGGGGAGTGGAGAGATTTGGCAGTGGGGGGAATGGGGTAGGACTTAGGTTTTATTTGTTTATTTAGAGTTTTATTTATTTAGGTAATCTCTACACCCCAGGTGTGGCTCAAACTCACCACTCTAAGATCAAGAGTCACATGCTCCACGGACTGAGCCAGCCAGGTGCCCCAGGACTTAGGGTTTAAAGGATATGAGGAGCACCTGGGGGGCTCAGTCGGTTAAGTGTCGGCTCTTGATTTTGGCTCAGGTCATAATCTCATGGTCACGAGTTCGAGCCTCACATTGGGCTCTGCTCGGAGCTGCTTCGGATCCTCTGCTTCCCTGGCTCTCTGCCCCTCCCCTGCTGGTGTTCCTGCTGTGTCTCAAAAATAAATAAATAAACAACAACAACAAAAATACAGGATCTCTCTGAGCCCTGTGTCCCGTCAGACTGAGGGAGCAAAGGTGGAAGCTGGAGGTGGGAGGGGCCCCGGCTTTTCCCAGGGGCGGGAGGAGGGGCAGGGACAGTGGGTGAGGCGCAAGCAGGTTCCACCTGAGCCTAGAGCTGGCTGTGGGGGAGGGAGCAGGTCCGGGTGGGGGAGGGGTGCCCTCTGGTTCAGGTACCTTGGAGCCCAGGGCTGAGCAGCAGGAGGGTCAGAGGTCTAGAGCTCAGGTCTGGAGTTGGCCTGGAGAGACACTGGGTGTGGGAGCATTGGATACCCGGGGGTGGGGAGGAGCAGTGGGGAGGAGCTCCGGGGCCTCAGGTGGGCGGGGCCTCCTATTGGGGCCTCCGGGTGGGCCTCGGTTGGCAGGTTGGGGGCGGGGGGGGGGGGGGGGGGAA
>CM053575.1:464936-480318 GCA_028646485.1 Cryptoprocta ferox | reverse complement strand
GTCCCCCCCCCCCCCCCCCGTCAGTTTGGGCTGCCTCCTCCTCACGCAGCTGCAGGCCTCGGGGCACCACACAGGGGCGGGGGGCTGGGGCTGCCGTGGCCCCAGAGGCAGGGCTGGCGGGGACCGCAGATCAAGGGATGAAAATGTTTCTTCCAGTGTGGCCCTACGCGGGGCACCACGGACATCAGGCCGCTGATGCGGGGCCAAGAGAGGGACATGCTAGTTTAAGACACAACTTTCGGCCCCTCCCCTCCTGAAACCGAATCCTGGGATCTGCCGAGGTGACGAGCTTCCCAGGCGGATCCTAGGCCAGGAGTGGGAACAGAAAGGGCGGGGGGGGGGGGGGGAGTCCCCCAGGCCCTGGGTCTGGTGAAGTGTGTCTGTGGGGGTGGGGAGAACCGCTGTCCTACTCAGACCCTCAGTCTCCTCTCTGGCTCTGAGGCTAAGCCTCAATCAGCCCCAATGGGGTGACAGAGATTGGTGACCCCACTTAACTTCAGCGGCTTAGTAAACTCCTCACCATGATTCTAGAACATACATTAGAAGACACAGAAAGAGATAATGTATCAGGGTGATGAATTTTTGGGTGGTTTGGGACATTTTCTCCTCAGTTTTATATTATAAAGTTGGATGGAAAACCTGGTTCTTGGTTGGAAAAATGCTGTTTTGAACAACACGAACAAGGCACCTGCCCCCACCCGGTGGCGGCATACTCGCATCGGAATCTCCACATTTCTAGGGGTGAGCGTCCCAGTCTCATTTTAAGGGGAACTTACCTGTGAACATGCGGGGCGCTGACTGATGGGAGGACGTCCCGCGGAGGCGTGGGCTCAGATGTGACGCTGTGTTTTGGGGAGTTTCGAAAGGACAGTCGGCTCACTGGAGTCGGCTGTGGGGAAAAAGGACCACCTGGGCTTGGTGTGGGGTGAGGGCCGGGGGAGGGAGGGCGGTGAGGGCAGTGGACAGAGGTGGGCTGACGAGGTGAGCATGGGTGGAGGAGGCAGATGGCCAGGGGGGCTGGGGGTGCTCTGACCTCATCATCTGGGGCAGACGCCAGCCCCTCCACTTCCCAGGGCGCCTCCTGCAGCATGTCCAGGGGTGGCTCCCAGCCGCTGTGGAACTTGGGTACGTAGACGGGCAGCTGCGGCTCCCGCGGCCACTCAGAGCTGGGGGTGGGAGGCCCTGGGGGTGAGCCAAGCCCGCCCAGGAGACCGCCCGGCCTGCCAAGCTCGCACCCCATGCCCTGCATCACCCCCCACCCCGCCCTCCCTGCCTGCCGCCTCACCGGGGGCGTGTCCATGTCTCCCCCAGTGACTCCCACAGTGTCGTCTCCTTGGGGACTAGGTGGCCTCGCAGGAAGCCCACGGCGTCACGGGAAAGCATGGGGCTGGAGACGGAGCATGCGATGTCTGGGCCCCCACAGGTGCTGACGATCTGGGGCAGAGTGGGGTTCAGAGGAGGCCCACCCACCGGACCCCAGCTCGCTCGCTGGCGGCACCACAGGCCAGCCACGCTCGCAGCGTGGATGCGTGGCCGCAGCCTGCCGGAGGTGGGCACCTGCTCCCCCCCCACCTAAGCCAGGGGCAAACCGCCCCGGGGCCCCGCTCCCCGAGCCCCAGGCACCAGGTCCAGCGGTCCGAAGAGGAAGTGCACCAGTTCCGCCGCGCTGGGGTTCTGGATGTGCTTCTGCAGCTTGGCCTGGGGGGGAGGGTGGACAGGCAGGGTGGGGGGTGGCGTTGGGGATAAGGGGGGCAAGGACCCTGGACTCCCCAGTGTCCGGGAGAGGGTTACTGTACTCACAAGCAGGTTGATAGCCAGCTTGATTTTCTGAAAACAGTCGACAAACTCGGCCTCGGATGGGGGCCGTGCCCGGAGCGTAAGGACGCCCTCTGGAATGTGGGGCAGTGGCTATGAACCTGGCTGGCCCTGTCCCTGCCCCCAGCGAGCCTGGCCCTCAGCAGCCCACCTGTTCAGGCTGGACCTCTTGCAGCTCAGTGGCCACTTGTCCCCATGACCACTATCCATCTGCCTCCACTGTACCTTGATCTCTCCATCCTCTCCTGCGTCCCCCACCAGCCCCGCCCCCCATCCCTCCCCTGCCACGTGTCCCCCCCACCCCCTGCCCCATGCACCCCCCCCCCCCCGCTGTCCCGGCACACACACACCCTGCCCGGTGGCTCCCCCTGCCCCGTGCGACCCCCCCCTCCGCACCTGCTGGCCCCTTCTTCCCCTTCTTCTTCCCCTTCTTGCGTTGGTTCAGCTGTTTGAAAGCCTCGGCCGCCTTCTGCAGCCGGGCCACGAACCACTCGATGTCGTCCAGGGCACAGTTGAGGATTTGCTGGGGTCACAGCGGAGGCAGGGGTCAGTCGGAGGCACCCCCACCAGCTGCAGGGACAGCCCCACGCCCTGTGTCTTGGTCCCTGGCCTGGGGGAGGAGGTGGGGGCTGGCTGGAGGGGCCTGCGGGCCGCAAGCCCTACCGTTTCCTTCTCTATCTTCTGAGCCAGCACAGCCCGCGGCTCCTCGTCCTGCGACTCCCGACGGCGGAGGCCTGGAGGCGGGAGGCAGAGGTCAGCCGCTACGACGAGGCCACCCCCGCGGGCCGCCGCGCACCCCCGCCCGGCTCCCTCCGCATACTCGGCTCGCGGAGGGGCACGGGCGGGCCCACTCGGTTCTTGCTGGACGGAGAGTCGCCGCCGTGGCGCTGGAAGGGGATGGGGGCTGGGCCCTTGGGGGCGGGCAGGACCGACTGCCGCTGCCGGATCTTCTCCTGGTGGCCCCTGCAGTGGGGGGCGGAGGGGGGCAGAGGCCGGCTCAGCCGGGCCCCGCCGCACGCCCGGCCCTCCCCGCCGCCGCGCCCCCACCTACTTCAGGGTCTGCGGCCGCATCTTCTTCCCCAGACGGCAGTCGGCCAGCGCGCTCTCGATGTCCTCGTGCACGAGCTCCGCCTGGCGGGACGCGGCGTCAGGCCGGCTCGCGGCCCCCAGCCCCGCCCGCACGCCGGCCGCCGCCCCCTCCTCACCTCCACCTCGTCGCAGTGGAAGAAGTGGATGTCGGGCTTGCTCTGCTCCGAGTCCTGGCACACCAGCAGCAGCACGGACGGGTACCGCAGCTGGTCCAGCACCGTCTGGCTGTGCCGCACGGTGGGCAGCGGGAAGTTCTCCAGCTCTTCCTGCGAGGCAGGGGGCTCGGGTGTGGGCTCAGCCGTGTCACACGCCCGCGCCTCCCAGACGGGACTCGAACACGCGCCCCGCCGCGGAGGCGCGCTCACGGCCGCGGCGGAGCCGGGGGCGCAGGGCCGTGGGCGGGACTCGCGAGCCCGGCCTGTGGGGGGCGCCCGCGGGCGCAGCCACACACAGGAGGGGCGTGGCTCCGACGCAGACCCAGACACGGACTCCGCCCGGCAGTGGCCACGGCGCGGGCACGCCGACCCCCGGACACGGCCAGGCGCTGGGTTGGGACGGCGGGTAGACCGGCTCTTGCCGGGGGCGGGCCAGGCGCTGCCGTCGTGAGACGGCTCCCCCGGAGGCGCAGCCGCGCCCGGGCCTCACCGCCCGGCCTGCCCTTCGCCCTCCTCAGCCCGCCCCGCGCCCGCAGGGAGGCCCCGCTGAGCGGCTGGGCCGCGCCCCTGCGGCCCGCCGCAGCCGCCGCACCTGGGACTCCACGTCCAGCAGCCGCAGTGACTGGTCGTTGACCTGCAGCAGCATCTCCTGCGTCCAGACCTTCTCCTTGGAGCTCAGCTGCACCAGTTTCCGGATGGCGTCCTCCACAGTCACGATGGCCTCACTCTTGTCCATGATGAACGTGGCCAGGTGCTGGGGGCGGGCAGGTGGTCACTCTGGGGAAAGCCTTCCTAGTGCCCAGAACCAGGGCCTAGAGGCTGCACCCCGGGGGCCTGAGGAGCCTGGGGTGGGGGCGGACAGCCCTGCCCTGGGGGGTCTGAAGAGACACAGCCCTACCGTAGGGGAATGTCTGTGCTCCTGGCTGTCTGTGGGGGCGGGGGACATGCTCTGATAAAACCCTTGGGAGTCCTGCGCTGACGATCCCTCACCCCTCCCCAACTCCTGTAGCTGGGCTCCAGGATCGCTAGCCTCCCTGTTCTCCAGGAGACCTGGCTCAGGCTCACCGCAGGCCCTTTGCACGGTCTGTCCCCACCTTGCCTCCCCTACTCTTCTCCAGCTCTCTCTTCCTGCAGGACTCTGCTCAGACCTGCTGTCCCTGCCTGGCCACAGCATCACTCTCCAGCCCCTGGCCTGCCTTGTTTTTATTGATCACGATCCGACATTATGCTGTACGTGATATGCTCCTTCGTTTATTTTCTGGCTGCTGGGTTCACTGCTGTGCCAGGGACAGTGCCTGGCACACAGCAGGCCCTCAGTGAATATGCCAGAACGGTCATGTGGGGAGCCCATGTGGGGTGGGCCTTGGGGACTCTTGGCCAGCCCCTTCCTCCCATTCCAGGGACCCTCCTCCTTCCTCTGTCTCCAAGACTGACTCAGGCTCCTCCTCCCTCCAGACTCCTCCATGTGTCCCAGTGACCTTGGCTGAAGTCAGTCAACAATGCTGCAACAGTGGGGGAAACACTGTATTAAACTCCAGGCAGTCAAGACCCAACTACAAAAGTGCTAAAAGAAAACACTGGATGATCCCCGACAATCTCAGAAAGGCCTTCTTCACAGAGGGACTTCCCTAAGCCCGGAAGAAAACCCAGATGCCCGGAATAAAAGGCCAAAAAATGTCACTAAAGAAAGTTTCTGCTTGGAAAAAAAAAAAACACCACATACGACGTAAAACAAAATTGGGAAAACAGATGTAATAGATATAGTGAAGGCTAAGTTTCTTATATCTATAAAGACTGCTATGCGTTACAATGACAGCTCTTACTTTGTTAAGTAGAGTTAAGAATACCAACGATAAACGAATTCACAAATGAAAAAGATCTGTGACTAAGTAAAAGATTAACACCCAACAGAAAAATTGGCAAAGGATGAACAGAGACTCTCCAGGAAAATCAACATAACTAACTTTTTAATACAGAAGATTGCATGTAATCTCATTCAATAAAGTAATTGTGAGTTAAAGTCTGACGCTACTACTTCTGAAATGAATCAACCGCTGAATGTTTTACCTTTTTTTTAAAGTTTATTCATTTTGAGAGAGACAGAGAGAGAGAGAGAGAGAGAGAGAGAGAGAGAGAAGAGAGAGAGAGAGAAGAGAGGAATCCCAAGCAGATCTGGACGTGAGTGAGGTTTGAACTCACAAACCATGAGATTATGACCTGAGCTAAAATCAACACTCGGACGCATAACCGACTGAGCCCCAGGTGCCCTGTTTTACCTATTCTACTGCCCAACGCTAACGGGTCCGTGGGGGTCACACTTGCAGGTTAGCTGTGGAGACGTGGGCCCCCCACCCTGCACGCATGGGGTGCTCTGGGGAGAAGCCCGAGACACCTGGAAAGGTGAACACACTCTCTCACAACTCAGAGAACCTGAGCACATGCACAACATGTCACGGGCAAGGATGCTCACTGCAGCACCACTGAGTGTGACAGGAAAGGGTGGTCCCAACCTACGTGAGCATCGGCAGTCAGAGAGGTGAGCGGGCAGGGACGGGCCGCGGGACAGGAGGCAGCTGACCCGTCCTGCGAGGCAGGGTGAGCCCCAAAGCACACATCGTTAGCAAAACACAACACAGCCGAACCAAACAAAAGCACTCCCCGGCCGCAAAACAAGTCTCAGTGCATTTCAAGTGACCAAAACCCTGCGGAATGTGCTCTCTGCCCATTGTGGCATTAAACTAAAAATCAGTACCACTTGATAAATAGAAAATCCTCAACTAACCGGCAATTGAGCAACACGCTCCTGCATAAACAACCGTCAGGTGAAAGAAGTCACACGAGAAATAAGAGAATACTCAGAGACAGACGAAACCAAAAACACAGCACAGCACAACTTAGGGGATGCAGCGCAAGCAGCAGGGGGCGGTTTGTAGCTGTAAGTGCACGAACAAAGACGAGGCATAGGGAATGGCAGGAAACGTTGCGCACTGAACGACAATGAAGGCACGGGCATCGAACTGCTAGGATTTTGCTAAAGGAGTTTGTGGAGGGGAATGTACAGCCGTAAATGAACAGTAGAAAAGAAGGACTATTTGGGGCGCCTGGGGCGCTCAGCTGGTTGAGTGTCTGACTTCAACTCAGGTCACGATCTCGCAGTGTGTGCGTTCTATCCCGTCGGGCTCGCTGCTGTCAGCACGGAGCCTCTTCCGATCTCCGCCCCTGCCGCCTCTCTCTCTGCTCCTCCTCTGCCTTGTGCACATGCTCTCTCTCTCTCTCTCTCTCTCTCTCTCTCAAAAATAAACATTAAAAAATAGAAGGAATAGGGGCGCCTGGGTGGCTCAGTCGGCTAAGCGTCCGACTTCGGCTCAGGTCATGATCTCACGGTTCGTGAGTTCGAGCCCCACGTTGGGCTCTGTGCTGACGGCTCAGAGCCTGGAGCCTGCTTCGGATTCTGTGTCTCCCGTTCTCTCTGCCCCTTCCCCGCTCACACTCTGTCTCTCTCTCTCTCTCAAAAATAAACATTAAAAAAATAATTTAATTTTTTAAAAAGAAGGAATATTTAATATCCGTGATCTAAGCATTTCCCTTAACACACTAGAAAATGACAAATAAAAACCAAAGTAAGTGAAGGAAGGAAATTAAGAGCAGCAACCAACAAGGTAAACAGACAAACAATAGAGAAAAATCAACAAAGCCCAAAGTTGTTTCTGAAAAGATTAATGAAAGTGATAAACCCTAGCAAGATTGATCAAGGAAGCAAAGAAAGAGAGAAAGCACAAATTATCAATAACCCCCCAAAAAAGGGGTGCCTGCGTGGCTCAGTCACTTAAGCGTCCAACTCTTGATTTTGGCTCAGGTCATGAGCCCAGGTCATAGGATAGAGGCCTGCACTGGGCTCTGCACTGACATCTTCGAGCCTGCTTGGGATTCTCTCTCTCCCTCTCTCTCTGCCCCTGCCCCACTCTCATGCATACGTGAACTCTCTCACTCTCTAAAAAATAACCTATCTAGATCTATGCATGCATATGATCTCTTTCTAAAAAAAAATAATATATATATATATGCGTGCACTCTTGCGTGCTCTCTGTAAAATATACATACATGCATACATATATATATATATACATGTATATATGTAAAACCTTCCTACAAAGAAAACCCTGCATTTAGAGGGCCTCACAAGTGTATCCTAACAAATACTTAAGGAAGAGATAAAAACAATCTTTCACAGATTCTTTCCGAAAACCAAAGAGAAGGGAATATTTTCTCACTCGTTTTCTAAGGTCACCATAATTCTAACACCAAAACCTGCCAAGGTTTGCAGTAAGAGAAAAATTATAGACCAACGTCTCTAATAAACATTAATGTGAAACTTGCTTAACAAACTATTAGCGAATTAGTCCATCAACACATAAAAAGAATAATACATGTGCCCACATGAAGCTCATCCCAGAACGCAAGGTTGGCTCAACATTCAGAAAAACCTATCAGTGTGACTGACTCACATTAACAGGAGTGAGTACATCTCTGTAGATTCAGAGACAGCATTTGACAAAGTTCAACACCTTTCGCGATGAAAGTTCTCAGCAAACAAAGAATGGAAATTAGTTTCCTCGCTAATAAAATGCGTCTACAGAACATGTAGCAAACACAGTGGGGACATACTGGATATTTTCTTCTAAAATTGTACACGAGGCAAAGGTGTCAGCATTGTACAGGTGATTGCAGGCGGGGCAATGGACTATGAAAAGTAAAGTGGCTCAAATAAGACACCAGGCTCTGCGTTTCACATACCCCGACTGTATACAGAGTGAACTCAATGGATCTACAAGCAAATCACTAAAACGAATCTGAATTCAGTGTCTCAGTCCACTCAATCACCGCACGGAAGTCCAACGGTACCGTTTACAACAGTGTCGACTGGTCAAATACCTAAGGAACGTTTGAAGAAAAGAGGCGCAAGTTCTCTGCGGGTGGAAAACACATACACTCCGAGAGAAGTCAGAGGAGCCCCTGACACAGGACGAGACCCTGCGTCCACAGGCGGGAAAGACTCAGGATCATTTAGATGTCACTTCGCTCTACGTGGATCCAGAGGTTTGACCCGATGCCAGTGAAAGTTCTAGCGGGCTTTTCTGGGGGCGAGGGATTGAAGTGGACAGTTTGATTCTAAAATGCAAACGCAAGCACAAAGATCTTGGAATAGTCGAGAAAATCTTGAGGATGCAGAGTCAGAGGGCTCACACTGCCTGATTTTGAGGTTGATAAGACAGCTGCCTCGAGTGAAAGATCGTGACGCAAAAGGGTCCACAGACCGATCCATCCACATTCAACTACACGTTTTTTGACGAAGGCACCAAGCGAGTCAATGGGAGAAGGACAGTGGTAACACGGCTGCGCGCTGCTCCTCGGGGAAAGCTGGCCGTGAGCCTCATACCCAAAAATTAATTTCAAGCGGACCATGGACCTAAGTGTAAAAGCCTCAACCCTGGAGTTTCTGGAAGAAAACACAGCTAGAGCTCTTCAGAGCCTTGGGTCAGGCAGTGACCACTCCCCATCCTCCAACGCCCCCCCACCCAACAAAACAGCCCTGACCATAAGAAAAAGTGGATACGGTTGAACATCATCAAAATCAGACTCTTCTGCTCCTCAAGACAGGTTAAATCAACTCGCCAGACTGGGAGCAGATCTTTCTCATCTATACGCCTGACGATGTGCGCCAAGGACTCCTAGCCGTCCAGAAGGCGGATGTGCAGAACGGGCTGTGGAAGGGTCCCCAGGGGGTGGGCACAGCTGGTGGAGTTGCTCCCCGCCCCCCTGCCCCCCCCCCCAGCAGCCTAGAGCTGGAGAGAGTACACAAAGAGGCCACACGTGTGCTTTCTGGAAACAAGGTTACCGAGCAGAACATGTGATTCAGTTATGGGAGAGGGGGGATCCTCCAAATAGTAAAGCTTCCGAGGTGTAGGAGAGCAGTGCTGCTGACAGCGGGGAAGACGGACCACCGGGGCCAGCACTAGTGAGCTCTGGGGTGATGGAGCTGTGGTCCACGTGGTCATGTGTCCTGACCACGGTGGCAGGGACTTGAACCTGAAACAGAACTGCCAACCCCACCCTCAGCTTCACTATACGCTAACTTAGAGGCTTTAGTGCCCCCCCCCATGACAGGGTGGGTCTGATCTTGCCCCCACCTCTTACCCTCTCTCTGGGCCTTGCTTCCTCATCTGGGATGGACAGGCAAGACCGCTCACTCCCCCCACCTTGCTGGTTGCTGGGCAGGCAGGAGAGGTGCCCCTGGGCTGGGGTCTTTGCACAGGCTAGCTTGGACCAAAGTCCAGAAGGGCTGAGAGGCCCCAGTGGCATAGGTGATTGCTCACCAGGGAGGGCAAAGTCCCCCAACCCAGAGAGAGGCGGCTGAGCTGCCTGGGAAGGAAGGGGACGAGCCGACCTGTCCCCACTCGGCACCCTGCCCGTGGACCCTGAGCCACCAGCAGTCACCAGCCTGGCAGGGAGGGTCGCTCCCTGAACACAGCCCAATTCAAGACCCTAGGGACTGCCAATGTCTCCGTGGACGCATTGTATCGACCAGGGACCTGAGGCTCAGAACGTGGTGACTCGCCTGCTTCTGTGGGGAGGGAAGTCCTCATCTTGCTGGTCCAGGCCTCCCCTTCCTGATTCAAGCCCCCCTTCCTGGTCCAGGGCCCCCCTTCCTGGTCCAGGGCCCCCTTCCTGGTCCAGGCCCCCCTTCCTAGTCTAAGCCCTCCCTTCCTGGTCCAAGCTCCCCCTTCCTGGTCCAGGGCCCTGCTTCCTCCCTTTTTGGTCGTTCTTAGCCCTGTTGTTCTGCAGGTTTGGACAGTGGTTAGGAACCAGGAAGGTCACTTAAAAAACATAGTTCCGGAGTTCTAAGTGTGAATCAAAACTGACCTAGAATAAAAACCCTCCTGAGCTGGCAGCTGGTCTTGTATCCAGTTAACCAGCCTGGACTCTCCCTGAGCCCATCAGAATTGGCCATGCGAGGCCTTCTCTGCAGGAGCTCAGTAAGTGTGTCTACGTCCCACCTTCTGCCTCCTAATCTAGTTCCTCGTTTGGGGGCCAGGTTGACAGTTTCCTTCCAGCAGGGTTTTCCCATTGGACCACTGCCAAACAGCCCCCAGGGTTTGTCTTTGTCTGGCCTGTGGTGGCCACCGGCATCTCCGCTCCCCTGACATAGCTCCAGGGCTCCTGTGTCCCCCAGACCATGACCTTCCCAGGACTGGAGGACAGGTAGTGGGCAGTCCTTGGCTTTGGCTGCCTGCTGTGGGTGTGAGAAGCTGGGCTGACCACTTTTCCCCATGCCTTAGTTTCCACACCTGCCCGGGGACCCTAGGGGTGCTCCTCAGGAGCTGGCCTCACCTGGACGTGGTACTGGGAGGTCTCGTGCATGATGATGTTGGAGTTGGAGTACTTTTTCCTCTGTTCTGAGCAGGGAGTCACCGGTCACTCACCCCACAGGGCAGGACTCACAGCCCCTAGGTCGGGTGGGACTGGACTCCCAAGTTGGGCCACAGGGAGGGCCGAGTGGAGGCGAGGGGTGCTGCCGCCAGAAAGGACTCAAGGGTGTGAGGTGTGAGTGAGGGCCCCCCAGGATGGTCCCTACCTAGGAAAGGACCCCGAGCTCAGAGCGGTGACAGGGGTCTGTCCTTGAGGGGTGCAGGAGTCTCAGCAGCTCCTCCCATGCAGGCCCCTTGCCCACCTTCCCGGGAAGGGGTCCCATCCAGGGCTTCCCCCAACTCCCGGAGCTGCCGGCTAACATCTCCCGGCCCCTCCCTGGCGCTCCTGGCTTTCCAGACCGGGCACCGAGGCCAAAGGCACAAATGTGTGTCTGTGGGGAGGGGCAGAGCTGGGGGAGGGCCTGGCTGGCCAGGCCCCGCCCCCGGGGAGCAGACACCTGGCGCTCCGCCCAGCCTGACCCCGCCCCCCTGGGCTATCTGGTTGCAGTGAGGAGGGCAGCCCAATCAATATTGATGGCTCCTGAATTATTAGTAAAGGCCTCTCTCCTTACGTTGAGGGAGGGAGGCACCTGAGCAGCTGTTGCTTAATTAGGGTCCGGGGGCTTCCTTCGGGCACCCAGGGTTGACGGGCCTGTCCCCTGGTGGGGGCCCGGCACAGCCTGGGGGAGCGGACTGGGCGAGACCCCGCGGCCCGGCCAGGAGACTCACTCACCAAACAGGTCCTTGGCACTCATCTTGGCCACACCGTCGGACCGGCCCAGGCTGCCGCTGCAGGGGAGGGGCCCGTGAGGGCGAGGCCCACACCGCACCCCTCCCTGGGGGCTGCTCCACAGCTGGGGGTGGGGGATATGAGTGGGTAGGCGGTGGGGACTCACTTGGCGGCACCGGGGCAGCAGCTCACGGACCCCAAATGGCTCATGGCGTCCTCGGTCGTGGCTGGCGACGGAGGCCTGTGTGGCCTGAGTCCAAGGCCTAGTGGACAGGGCAGCAGAGCTGACACCTCACTGGGGCCTGGCCAGTGGCTTTGGTGCTCCCAGGGAGGGGCCTGATCTCCTCCTCCTCCCACCCCAGGTCCAGAGGCCGTAGCCCTGGTGTCCTGGCCAGATTCCCCAGTATGCCTGGGAGGCGTGTCCTCAGGGAGAGGAGCCCTGCCTCCTGGATGGGGCAGGACCTCCCAGCCCGTGTCCTAGGTGTCACACATATGCCCCTATCTCACCCCAGACCCTGGTCCTCCACAGGGCACCCCAGAATGAGCCAGTAGAGGGGTCCCACTCCCGAAACTGTCTGGGGCGGGGCTGCAAGGACAGTGTCCTGGAGGTTCTGAAACGGGACTGGGGAAGGAACCACCTTCCAAGCAGAGGGAACACACGTTCAAAGGCCCTGAGGCCGGTGGGAGCCAACATGAGAGGACGGCAGCACAGGATGAGACTGGACCTGGGATGGGGTTGAGGGGAAGATGTGGCCCTGGGGACCCAGAACCCAGAACAAACCCTCAGGGGGGTGAGCAGAACCCGGTGCCCCTCGGCAGTCTAATACATCCTATGGCGTCTGTGCCCCATGGGGACCCCTCACAAGGCCGTCCCTCTGCGAGGGGCGCAGCATGGGGGTCTGCTGGAGTGGGCAGTCGTAGGCCAGGGGTGCTGGTCCCTATGAGTGGGGAGCACCCTAGGACTTTCTGGTTGGATCAGGCCCGACCTACAAGGAGGGAGGTGTGAGGGGTCTGGGGACTCTGGGCCACCTCCTCCTCTGTGCCACCGAGGGTCCTGGCTCTCTTAGGATGGGTGGAAGTAGGGCTTGGTCAGGTTCCTCTGACCACCTGTCCGTGGAGAATGTCCGGAATGCTCATGACCTCAGTGAGTGAGCCGAGTGTTTGCTTAATGGGATTCCTGTCGGGCTGAGCCAAGGGCACTGGGCACGTGGGTCCAGGTACACACACACCTGGGCAAAACCCAGGCCTCCAGACACACACAGACACGCACAGGTTGTGACACACGGCCCCTCTCCTTGGGGAGCCTAGGCTGGGAACACTGTGGCCTTCAAGTCCCTGGAGCAGGGCGGGGGGCCTCGGCAGGGCCAGCCAGAGGGCTGAGTCTGGGGCACTGGGTTGGGGAGCAGCTGGGGGAGGGGCCACCTACGGGCCCACTCCAGTCAGCTGACCGGGGCGGGGGGGGGGTGGGGTGGGGGCTGGGCAGCCCCAAGGGACAAAACCTGGGGCCCAGGCTGCCCTTTGGTTTTACTGCGGCCATTTTCCGGGTGCAAAGGGAAGGCCGAGCAGGGTGCCTGGCTGGGCCGTGGAGGAGGCTCCAGCTGGGCAGGGAGGGTGGAGGCACCAGCCCCAAGTTCAAATTCCAGCTCGCACAGCCCAGCCGAGTGACCTTGGGGAGGAGTCAGCTTAAAGCTCAGAGAGAGCTGGGTGGAGCCCTGGAATGGGGGGGACCCCCCAGGCGCTGGCTGTGCCCAGGTCTGGGAACTCCCAGCTGTGGAGGGCCCCACCGGGTAGGTAAGGAGGGATAAGGCCTGGGATGCCTGGGTGGGGGAGGGGTGGACTTAAGGCTCACGGCGGGGGGTGGGGGGGAAGGCTGGCACAGAGGGCCCAACAGACAGGGGGTGGGGGGAGCGCTGAGGCACTGAGGCCTGTTCTAGGCAGGCATCAGGAGAGGCGTGGGCCAGGGCCCTGGAGGGTAGGGGGGAGAGTGCAGAGGTGGGGAAGGAGAGACGTCACCAGCTGGGCCCTGGCTCCCAGCGCTGCTGGGGCCACCTCCACCGGGAGTGGGGGCAGAGGCGGTTTTGTGGGTGCACCTCAGAAGCCCTCCGAGCCTGCCTACCCCCCTGCCCTGCCACCAGGGACATCTTCATGCACAGGGGCCACCCAGAGAGGAGGGACCCGGGGTGGTCTCAGGTGGGGCACCCACAGGCCCCTGCAACACAGCACCCAGCCTCCTCCTCCCTGAAACCCCCGCACCCCTTGACCCAGAGCCTGACCCTAGCCTGAGGTTTCCCCTGGATTTCCTTCTGGCTCAGACACCCAGGAAGTACCTCCTGACCTGACGCCCAGGGAGCCGCTGGCTCACCTCTGGTGTCTGGCCGCCAAGGAGGCCCCAGCGTGTCCCGTGGAAGGGGGGCTTGGGGCCCCTTCACCGGAAGAAGGGGTTCCCTCCGCCAAGCCCGGGGTTGGGAGGGGGCCGGCTGACTCAGGTGCCACCGGCGCCGCCCCAGGACCAGGCCGGGGAGACCAGGCCGCACGGGCCTGGGCTCCTTGGCCGCGGGTTCGGCGCCCCGCTCTCGCACCCCGTTGCCCCGGGCGCCCCAGCCCGGCACACGGACTCAGGCCAGAGCCTCCCGTTTCACGGCCACCTGGGGAAACTGAGGCCCAGCCCGACCGCCGTCCGTTCGCGGGGTTCCTGGGTCGCTCCTTGGCCAAAGTGCGGGCGGGTGCCCGGCGGGTCGGGGTACGCTGGGTGGGGACCCGTGGGGCTCACCTGCTGCTCGCGGCCCCGTGCCCGCGCCGCCGGTGGGTCCCCTGGTCCGCGCGTCCGTCCGCACGTCTGTCGTCTGTCGGCTCCTCGCCTTGGCGCCCGGGCTCGGGCAGCGGGAGGGACGCGCGGCTGGGCCGGGCCGGGGCGGGGCCGCGAGGAGGAACCTGAGCGGCAGGTTAGAGACCCGGGAGCCGGCGGGTGCGGGGGGAGGGGTGGGGACGGGACGAGGACGCCCCGCCCCTCCGGCTCCGCCCCGCCCCCCGGGGCTCCCACCCCCGTGGGCCCCCTGGGCCCGCAGACCCCACCCCCAGAGCTGGGGCGTCCGCGGACGGGTAGGCGGATCGGGAGCCCTTCACCCGCGGAGATGCGCCGGCGGCAGAGCAGGGTGAGGCTCTATCTCCGCAGGCCTAGATGGGCCCGAGCAGCTGCCAGGTATCCCCTGCCAGGTACCCCCAGCCTCAGCCGCCGCAGCAGAGGGGCTCTCCAGGGCACCAGGCCCCGGGACGGAACCCCCTCCTCTTCAGCTGGCCCCTCTGCTCTGGAGGGGCGGGGGGAGTGCTAGGGCCAGGCTTTAGTCGGCCAGTGGGTGTCAAAAGGTATGATCGTAGGTCAGAGACCCCAGGGCCCTGGGCGCTGAGCTCCCCAGGCCGGGGAGGGCTCCCTCCTCAATTCGGGAGATCCTATAGTCTTTTTGTGTAGCACCAACCAACAGGGCATCCCCTGAGGGATGTGGGTGTCAGATGGGAGGGCGGGGATGCCTGTGGCCCAGAACAGGTCGGGGAGGGCACTCCTGGCAACGCCCCCCTCCCTACGCCCAGGCCCCACCCTCTGCCCACAGCAGGGCAGTCTTCCTGAACAGACTCCCAGGATGCCCCTGCTCAGCCAGCTGGGTGGGGAGGAAGTGGAGAAGGGGCATCGGTGGGCACCCCCAGGCACGCGCAAGGACCCCAGGGCTCTGGCTATTATTCCTGGGGTGGTGTGGAGGCGGAATAGGGTGCGCCAGGAGGCAGGGTCCCAGGGCAGCTGGCCTTTGTTTGCCAGGGACGGACGGTGGAGCGCTTTCCTGGGGAACCCCTAGGGAAGGGAGGCACACTAGGTCCTGGACAGTCAGTGGCACTGTCTTTTCACGGGTCACCAGGATCCCGGGGACGGGTCTCCCTGCCTGCTGTCTGAAGCATCGCAGGTGAGCTCTCACAGGTGGGGCAGGAAGTGGCCTTCCTCTTGGGCCCAGCCCTGCCCTGCCCCGGAGCCCTGGCAGGACCTGGCTTCCTGGTTCTCTCCCCTACTCTGCTGAGCACTGGGAGAGGAAGGCGCAGGCCTGCCCTCATACTTCCTGGAGACCGAGCCTGGGTGGGCAAAA
>CM053575.1:445045-464836 GCA_028646485.1 Cryptoprocta ferox | reverse complement strand
GTCAAGAGCCCAGCTCGGGCAGGAAGTCATGAACACCGAAGGCCACGGGTGTCAGTCAGGCTGCCAGGGTCTGCAGGGGAGCTGGCGGGGCGCTCCCAGAGAGCAAGCGCACCCGTCCTGTCCTTCCCAAGTCCGCAGCAGCATGAGGCTCCACGCCAGCAGAGGGAAGCAGGGCGGGGGGGGGGGGTGGGGAGGGGGAGGCCACTGGTCCAGAGCGGGAGTCGGCAGAGCACGGAGGTCTTGCTCCCGCTTGCCCCTGGGAACGGCAGAGACCATCAGGGCAGGGAGGGGCACTGCTGCGGCCCCTCCCGGAAGCCAGTCCCAGGGGGGTCCTGGAAGGGCCCTGAGGCCTGGCCTGGCTGCCTTCTGGGGGAAGCTGGCTCGGGGAGGCCTGAATGGGGTGTGCGCTCCTGTATACGGAGCAGGAACCCTGGAAGAGGTGGGTGGCCTCAGGAGAAATTCAGCGACGTATAAACATTTCTTTATTTCCACAAAATGGTAAAGAGAAAATATCCAGATATCCAAACATGTTACTCCAGACGTGGATGGTGCGCAGTACCAACAAGTGAAGGGACCGGAGAGCAGGAGCTCAGGGTCCTTCTGGAGCCCTTACAATCTGTGAATGGGGAAAAAGTCACAAACAGAATGTGTGGAACAGAGTGCAAACGTCCCTGGCATTTTAATGACCGAGGTTTGGACATGGGGACATTGAGGCACCAGGCTAGGGCAGTGGAAGGCCGTTCTCTGCCACTGGCCCATTCCCTGCCTCCCTCCCGTCAGTGCCGGGGTCTCAGCCCTCCTTCGGGAGCCCCCAAGAGAGGAGCCGCAGCGGCAAATGTCCCCCAGACACCAGGGCCCATGGGCTCCCCACGCCGCCCCGGCCTGCGCCCTAGCACCCCACGAGGGAACCAGCCGGACACGGCCAGGAGGCTGCCTCTCCCGGGAGGGAACGGTGGTTTGTGGCCACAGCTCGGCTGCCTCCTTTCCCAAGGGCCTTGTTCCCCTTCTGGGTGTTGGGGGTCAGGGCAGCTGCTGAAGGGAGATCCTCACCAGCCAAAAATGGGCAGATGTTCCCGCGGTCCCCACGGAGACTGCCCGGGCAGCTCCTGACCCTTCCTGCGGCTGTTCCCAGCAACTCCCCGGGCTCTCTGTTCTGCCCTGGGTTCCTGACCACCCCACCACCCAAACTTCGTAAACCACTCCAAACCATCCAACCTCTCCACACCAGCGCCCTCCCCGTCCAGCAATGGGGGAGGGGACGGCTGAGCTCCCAGGCGGGGCCTTCTGTGCAGGGCTGTCAGGCCGGAAGAGCCGGGCACTGCCTGCCTAGCTGACAAACGCAGCAATGGCCACCAGCTGCAGGACGGCCTCCAGGCCATGGAGTGCCAGAAGCGTGGCGCTGAGGATGGAGTCTGCCCGCAGCACCAGGGTCTGCCAGAGCAGGAAGTAGGTGGACAGCAGGGCGCCGCCTGCCGTGAGGACCAGGCTGCTGGCCAGCGGCACCTCGGCCTCCATCAGGTTGCCCTTGGTGCCTGGAGAGCGGAACACACAGATAGTGGGGGCGGGGCTCCGGACGCCTATTCTGACCCACGCGCACCCAGGACGGCCCGAGGCCTGCTCATCGCCAGCACATCCCCCTGGATGTAGGGCTGACGACGCCCAGTGGAAGGTCCTGCGGTGGTCACTGCATCACGCAGGAGACGTCAGAACGCACAAACGCAGCGGGGAGGTGTTCTCCCCAGTGAGGACAAAAACCAAGTGCAGCTGTAATTTTTGAGCTTTAGTCTCTGGGTCAGTTCGGGGTGGGAGAGAGAACTTGGTTTTCTAAAAATGATCCCAATTGCTATCTGACACCTTTTCCTGATTCCAAGTGGACTGAGGAGATTCTGTTTAAACTTTCCAAAAATGTTTCACCCTGGGCTAAGGCCAGTTCTGGAAAGTCTCGTGCACGCTTGTAAAAAAACAACACGCATTTTACAGACAAATGGGTCACAGGAAACGCTGCTCCCCGGCTGCTGCAGCTGACTGCAGGTGCCCAGGGTGCCTGGGCAGGGACAGACAGGACAGGTGCTCAGCAGTCCCAGCACCGTCCGCCCCCTCCCAGGGGCGTGGGTTAGTCTGTGATGGCCCAAGACACCTGCTCCTGTCCACCCGAGTCCCGGGGTCTGATGACAAGGGCATGAGCCTGTCTCCCCCCCAGTGATCGGCGCCGCTGGCGGACATGTGCAGGCAGGATGTGCTGATGTGCGAGGGCCCACAGGTGCCACTGCGTCGGCTCCCTCCGCTCTTCCAACGGAGGGAGCACTTCTAGACGCATCAGCAGAACACGTGTGGTGTGGGCCCGTTTTAGAACACAGATGTGTTGGCGTGTGCGTGCCTGTGGCCGTGAAGGTGGGAGGGACGAGATGGGGCTGGGAGCAGTGTGCACCCTGTGTGGAGAGCCCTGGCCGGAGCGGGGTGGGCTGGGGTGGGACAGACGGCAAAGCTCACGCTGTTCGAGAATGTAAATGGGGAGCTGGCTGAGGGCACCTGCAGTGGCCTGGACTAAGCAGGCTCAGGGGGGCCCTCCTCCCCCTCCAGACTCCGTCCCCTGGAGAACACTCCAGACCCTCTCCCTCCAGACTGCTGAGGCCGACGGAAGGAGAAGGAAGGAGGTGAGGTGGAGATTTGGGGCTCCTGAGTCGACCGGCTGAGCTGGGTTCCGACCTTGTGCAGGACATGCTCCCAAACGGAAGCGTCTCTGCCAAGGATGCCGCTAGTGTTATGTCTCCTGAGTAAAGCTTCTGAATAAACTAATTAATACTTAATGGTGTTGTCAGGCGAGCTCGCAAAGCACGTGGTTCAGCGGCTGACATCAAAAGTGTCTCTAAGAACCACGTTATAAAGGGATGGATGTCTGAAGGTTCTCGGCGCGTAAGCTAGTAATTCTGTGACCCTGAGAACCACGGGGTCTTCAGCCGACTCACCCAGGTACAGCCGGACTGCTTCCAGAATCCCCATCAGAAACAGCAGCGTCAGGTCGAGGGCCAGGTAAGGACGAGGATAACTGAAAACCTGACCTGGGGAACGGGCAACAGAGCGGAACCCCAGTTACGGGGGCAGCAGCAGGGGCGCCTCCCATGTGCCTCTGTGATTAAGACTCACTTTTATGGGGCGCCTGGGTGGCTCAGTTGGTGAAGCGGCAGACCTCAGGTCAGGTCATGACCTCACGGTTTGGGAGTTCAAGCCCCGCGTCGGGCTCTGTGCTGACAGCTCAGAGCCTGGAGCCTGCTTTGGATTCTGTGTCTCCTTCTCTCTGCCCCTCTTCTGCTCACGCTCTGCTCTCTCTCTCAAAAGTAAACATTAAAGAGAAAAAAGGACTCACTTTTATATATGATCATCAGGAGCGTAGCCAGGAAGTACAGGGCGTAGTACGCCGCACTCAGGTAGAGCAGCACTTGCAGGGAGACGGAGGAGAGCTGGCCAGTGGTTAAGGACTCGCAGACCTAGAGACAGCCGTGCCGTGCATCCGGCCGGGGTGGGGGCGGGGGGCGAGCTCCGCCCCGTCTTCGCAGGTGCCCGAAACAGGCAGGTCGAGTGTAGGCACCTGCGGGTGGCCATGGGGACCCGGGCAGCAGGGACTTCTCCCCATACTCCTCTGGTGTCGCAGACATCCTGGCCTGGAGCCAGAGGGCTGGGCATGTCCCTGGTGAGTGCAGGCAGGATGGCCAGGCTTCCCTGGGGGCATCACCCTGGTCTGGGCCCAAGTTACAAGCTAGAGAAAAATGAATTCTTTTCATTTTCTTCAAAGAAAATATATTCTCTTTCTGGGAGCAGTTAAATGTCCACTAACTTTCCCGAGCTCCGTACACTTCATGTTTGTGGTAAAAAGGACTCTAAGTATTCAAATGGAAGGGTCTTCACCCTCCTGCTCCAGATGGGCCAGGGGGAGGCAGGCAGGCATCCACTCAAGGTGCAGGGCCAGGAAGTGGGGTGATCGCGCCAGCACGCTCCATGGAGGAAGCCCCAGGACTCTAATAAATCTACTAGTGAATGTCCCTCCCACGTAAACGTGGAATTTCTACTCAGAACTTCTAGAAAAGGTAGGGGCAGAAAGCAGAAACTCAGAGCTGGCTTCAAGAGTCCGGCAAACCAGCCCTCAGGACCCGTGCTACGGAGGCCGGGGCCTGAGGCCCACCGAGGGACACGTGGGCACAGCAGAAGGATACCACCGCGGACGAAGCTCTCCCTAGAAGAGAAAGTATCCGTCAGGGAGGCCCCAGGTCCAACCTGGAAGCTTTCCTGGGCCGTTTCCAACACTGACCCAGGACCCCGGCTCCACTCTTTTATCCCCTATTTACAGAAAGCCACATTTATCTGGGCCTGCAGCTGTCCCTCTGAGGATCTGACCGCTGGCTTTTCAGAACCCCAGGCTGGGGCAGAGAGTGTACTTGGGAGCTCAGTGGCGGAGAGGAAGCGAAGGCTCCAGCCGCAGGTGAGGTCGGGTCAGCCGGGACAGGGAAGGACAGCGCCCCGGACACAGACAGACGGACAACAGCTCTTCTCATCCCCTGTGGTTTCTGCACATTTACCATGTGGACAGAACTAGACGAAAACCTCCTCTGATTCGGGCTACAGATCTTTTCCTGTGCAGTGGTGAGAGACACTGCTTCCCTCTGCGATTTCACACATCGCCCCAAATATCCCTCTGATAGGGGTTTCCTAACGCAGGAACCCAATTTCTTTCACTGGTGCTGCTCCTGGGCCTTTCCCCACCACGGCAGCCACAGGTCTCTCCTAGGAAGGGGTCTCAGAATCACAGGGGCTGAGTATCTCTAATCCTTCCACCCAGTGCGTCCTGGGGCAGATTTCCTGTCTGAAGCTCACACTAGTGGCACGTTGGTGACATGTAGAGACATCAGCAGTGACTGAGAATTTGGCAAACAGACCCCATAGGAGGCCTGAGCTATACGGCGGGCAGCGAGGGGCGCCAGCCCGCTGGTCTCTGGCTCCACCCCGCCAAGCCCTGGTGATCCGGTGAGCAGATCCAGGCTCGCCGGGGCAGGGTCCTCAATGGGCCAGCACAGAGAAGTAGCGAGAGATTCGGAACTCAGCCTCGAGCAGAGGCAGCACATGCAGAGAGCGAGAAGCCAGGGAAGGCCCCACGGAGCACGGACCATTTATAAACTTGCATCACGTTACAGGCAGTGTGCTCCTGAAACCCGACCTGTTCTTTTCCAGGCTCTGGCTAAACTCGGCTGCCTAGATACTTGTCATTATTTGGGTGGATTTCATAGTAATTGGGGTTTTCCTCCCTTCTGATTCTTCTCTTGAAGGTTGGCTTCAGATACTTCAAATCTACTTGCCGGCTAGCCACCGTTAGGGATCGGAAGTGTGGCGGCTCACGGAAAAAATGCTGCATAAAACCCTTCTGTGACACAGGATTTAAATAATTAACGTCAAAGGCAGCTCCGATCAGATCGCCGCACGGATTTCAGGCCTGCAGCAGCTCATTCTGACTGAACACAGCGGTGCCTTTTAGGACCTAACGCTTTTTGCAAATGACTGAGTGTAGCAACAGCGCGTCTCTGAACAGGTGTGTCAGAAGGACACGCGGCGGGGTGATAGACAAGGTGTGCAGAGATCCTGTTCTGGTGTAAACCTAATTTTTCACCAAATGAAATCACGTCTCATTAGCAGCGGCCGCTCACAAGGGTCTGAGGAGAGGGCTCTGCCTCAAACACGCAGACTGCAGAGACCCCTTCTTGTAGGGACTCGCCTGCTGCCCAGCGCGCTCCCTCCTCTGCCTTCCCCCCAAGTAATTTCTGACAGCTGAGGTGCGGCAGGTGGGCTTCTTTATCTGCGCCCCTATGTCGAAGACAGTCCCGAGCCTAGAGGAACAGCCCCCATCCGCTCGCACGCTTTTCTTCTCGTTACCCAAGCAGTGCACACACAGCTGTTAGGTTTACTGAGTAGTCAGCACTTTACGTGGCAAAGTGATGGGCACAGACCCTGGCGACCTGAGCACGACGCATACCGTGATAAGGCATGCCCACCTGTCTGCCATCTGGGGGTGTTTCACGGCCGGAATTAGTAACTCACGGGAAGTTCCGGGAATCAACGTCAGGGAGGTCTGTGCGACTGAAGCGCACACTGGCTGGAACCGGCTTTCCAACAGGGGGCCGCCACATAGCCCAGCACGTTGTCCCGGGCACAAAGCTGCCGCCAGTGGCGACAGGGTGCCTCCCGACCTCCGGGGCCCCCACCAGCCCCTGGGCCCCGTGACAACCTCCTGCCCCGGGCTCCCGGCACACAGGCCCCCTTCGCTCCCCGGCGAGTGTGCAGCCGCCGCGCAGGGCAGTGTGGCAGCTCCACCACGGGTCACACTGCAGCCAGCCCGGGACCACGGCTGCGCCCCTGCCGCCAGCCCCGTGCCCCCTGCCCCGTCCTTGTCCCCTGCCCCGTGTCCCCTGGCGCCACCGCGCGCACTGCGCAAAACGGGGGGCTGGCCACGGGAGGTGGCAGCAGGACACGCGACGTGGGGCCAGGGAGGGGAAGAGGCTCTCAACCGGCCCGGGGCCTCACCTCGCGAATCCAGACAAAACCGCCGAATCGCAACCGCAAGGAGAGGGCCCAGACTGGTCTGCCTTTCCGACACCAGAAAGAACCAAAGCGAACCAGACCCCCTTCCCAGGATGATCTCCGCCCCCGCCCGCCCGGGGCCCCAGCCCAAGCCTCCGGCCGACGGGCGCTGCGCTGCCCCGAGACCCTCGCGGCCCTCCGACGCCCCCAAACCGCCTGCCCCACGCCCTCACCTCGCCGCGCGGCAGCCATCTTGCCGCCCGGCCCCGCCCGCCTAGTCCGCCGCGATCCCGGCAGTCTCTCGGCTCCGCGCTATTCGCATCCCTTCGGCCATTTTCGCTTCTGCTCCCGAAGGCGCCCGACCGCGCCGCGCTTCGGGGGTTGATTCCGATCCGCGGCCGAGGCCCCGATTAACCCGTCCGGCAGCGCTCGGGCACTTTCGTACAGGAGGAGGCGGAGAGCCGAGGCTCAGGAGTATCCGGGCTCGGCAACTTTCGGTTCTGTTCGGCTTCACCTCGGACGGACTCGGCTCCCGCTCGAGGCGGGGGCGGGCGGAGCCTGCGACGAAAGGTTCTCTTGGCCCGGCCGCGCTGCGTCGGAGGCTGGCGAGATTCCGCCCCACAGTCGGCGACCCTGTTGCGGGGGACGACGGGTGGCGCGGCCTTCTAGGCGCTGAGGAGGGGGTAGCGCAGGGCCGCTCGGAAGCCTTCGTGCAGCCTCGGACCAGTTCGGACAGACTCGGCTCCGCGCTTCGGGCCGCTTCGGCCCTCCTCGGTTCCGGTCTCTTGGCGGTCGGCGGGGCTCGACTGGGCCGCTTCGTGCCGGGTTCGGCCCCTGTTCGGGCAGCCTCGGCTCGCCAGCGCCGGAGGCTTCGGGCAGGCTCGGCTCGGCTCCGCTGGCAGCTTCGGGCGACCTCGGCCCGGCTCGGCTCGGCTCGGCTAGGCTCGGGCGGCCCTCCTCGCGCTGCGTGCTTCGGGCTCCGTCCCGGCCTTCGGGCGGCCCCGGCCGGCGCCTTCGGGCGGGCTCGGCGGAGTCCGGATGGAGGACTCGGACTCGGCCGCCAAGCAGCTGGGCCTGGCCGAGGCGGCGGCGGTGGCGGCCGCGGCCGCTGTGGCGGCGGCGGCCGCGGCCGCGGCGGGAGGCGAGGCGGAGGAGCCGGTGCTCAGCAGGGACGAGGACTCGGAGGGGGACGGAGACTCGGAGGCAGAGCGCGAGACCCGGCGGGTGACGGCCGTGGCGGTGATGGCCGCTGAGTCCGGGCACATGGAAATGGGTGCCGAGGCCCTGCCGGGCCCCGACGAGGCCGCCGCGGCCGCAGCCTTTGCAGGCAAGTGCCGCCCGCCCGCGGTGCCCGCGCGCCCGCCCGCGCACACAACCCGGGCACCTGTGCGCACCTGCCCTCACACGCAGCCCATGCACCTGTCCGCACCTGACCTGCGCGCGCCGGCCCCTGACACAAACCCGTGCATCTGTGTGCACCTGCCCCACACACAAGCAGCCCACGCCAGCCCTGCGCACACCCGCCCTGCACGCGCCCTGGGGACCTGCCCGCCCCTCCTCTCCGAGCACATGCCTTTCGCATGCCTCACACCTACCTCGTGTGCCCCGCCATTCCTGCACGCCTGCCCCATGGGACCAGCCTGACCCTGCCCAGAGTGCACACTTCCCTAAACCTGCTTCCCGAACCTGTTTACCTTGTGCAAGCCCCGTTCCTTCCCGTTGAGCACTCTGCCCTCCTTCTAGAACCTTCTCAGCACCTGCCTCTTGCCCTGCCTGTCTTCTCTGTCTGTCCCTGGTGCCGGTGACAAGGGGGGCCGGGAGATGAGGGGAGTGGGGGTCAGACATGGATCCTGCCCTGGAGCAGCCTGAGGTTGGGTGTGTCGGGTCACGTGGAATGCTAAGGACCAGTTCAGGGGTGACCTGAGAGCTGTGGAGCAAGGCAGTGCTCACCCGGCTCGGCAGGCCCTCCAGCCTTTGGGAGCAGAGGTCAGCATCATGCTTTGACTCCTTAGAGCCCCCTCCTGGTCTGTCGGTCTCCCCACATCTCATTTTCTTTATGGATCTTCCCTTCCCGCTACCATTCCTGGCAAGCTCCTTTCCCAGGGGAAGCTGGCCCATAGTTTTGTTTCTTGCCACACAGAACATTCTCATTCTCAAGTGTCATGACCCATGGAGCCTCAGACTGTGCCCCAAAGCGTCCTTTAAAAGTAGTGCCTCCTCAGACCACCATCCCGAAGAAGGTAGAGTCTTCCCTGGGTGCTGGACCCCTTCCCAGCTGGGAGCTCCCCAGTTGAGTGTGGGAGGCCTGGAAGAGCGTCCTCGAGTTACTGCTGCCACACGTTGTCGGGCACTTTCCCCTAAGGAGCCAGCAGCCTCTGTCCTGGTGGTCCTGGTCACTCCGGGTGTTCATCCAGCCCTGAGCAGCTGTGGGGGGTGGGGGGGCCGCAGGCCATGTCCCGCTTGCCCCAGAGCTGCTGGTCTGTGCGTGCTCTGTTTGGGGTCCTCACAAAAGAGAGAAGAAGGCCTTGTGGCTCTTAGAGCATTCAGTTCTCATCACCAAACTCTGGTTTGATGTCGGGACTTTGGACCATGCCATTTGCTTCAGGTTTTTGTGCTTTTCAAGTATGTTTTCTGGATGCAGGAAAGAAATGTGATATAGTTCATCACTGCATCAGAGAAACGTATTGGCGTTACGTGTTCTTTTCTGCTAAATGGCGTAGTTGTGTTTTTGCATACACGAAAGCATTACAACTTTCTCTTCGAAGTTGCGGGGGTCAGATAACTTCCCGGGGCAGGTGACCCGCCAGGTCACGTTTCCCCTCCGAGCCCCTCTCCTCTGGGCCGATAGCTGCTTGGCTTGAGCGTGCGTTCAGACAGGGGTGTAGGCTGGGGTCTGGTGCGGGACCAGACGGGAATAGCTATTTTCGGTGCGGTTTGGTGGGCGCGGGCTTAGTGGAATACGCAGGGCTCTTTGCTCTGGTATTTCGTGAGCACTTCCCAGGTCAGACACTGCCCTGGGCACGAGCCATTCCGGAATGCTGTGTGACGGAGGGGTCCGCCTGCCCAGCCAAGGGGCGGGAAGGGAAGCGTCTCCCGTGGGCAGTGAATGGGAGAGGGGGTCGAGGAGGAGGCGGGAGAGACCTGCGCCCTGCCCTGTGCTGACCTTTGAGAGGGTGCCAGGAAGGGAGGGATCTCGGTAGGTGACACTGCCCGAGCCTGGTCACAGGATGGTCCCAGGACTCACGGAACCTTGGTGTATGGTTTTATCCTAAAGAGAACGAGAAGCCCGGGGGCGGTGGCTCGGAGGGAGGGGGGGCGGGGCCGGGCGCTCTCTGTGAATAAAAGGCTCTAACGGGCTGGAGAGCATCCTCTTTCTTTTCTTTTTCTAAGGCCCAGATTGCTTAGACTGTGGTCCAGAAATGTTGAGTGAGCACTTCGCGTAAGGATGTTGGGAGTCCCTTGGTGGGAAGTGCAGATACCTGTTTGGGAAACACTGTTCTGGGGCCCTGGCGGGAGCCCCAGGCTCTGACGATGTGCTGAGTCCGGCTCCTTGTTGCAGAGGTGACCACTGTGACCGTGGCCAACGTGGGCGCCTCCGCAGACAATGTCTTCACCACGTCGGTGGCAAATGCTGCCTCGCTCTCGGGACACGTTCTGGTAAGCTGCTCCGTGAGCACTTTTCCCCGGACCCCAGAGCACGTCCTCTGTGACCCCGGTTCCCGCAGAGGCCCTGCGCCGGGAGGGGTGTGCTCTGGTCTCTCGTTCTTGCTGGTGGACCGTAGGATGGGGGACTGTCCTGGAGCTTTGCCAGGACTGTTAGTTACTGTTTCTTTTTACTTTCGCCTTAATCACGCACCTGGGACATTACACCTGGAAGCAAAGTTGCTGTCGCTGGAGTGGCAGCAAGCAGCAGCCTCATCCTCTTAATTGTAATGGCACAGTCCAGACCTAAGAGACTTGCTTTACTTCTTAGGGTGTCTGCGTGCCTGCCAGCTGATAACCAGCTGATAATTTCACGCCTCCCTCCCCGGAGCAGATTCTGGTTTGTCCTCTCTTCTAGAAGGGGCTGGGGCCAGAGGGTCAGGGAGCCAGGGCACAGCCTGGACTATGCCTCCTGGGCACGGAATGTGCGGCGGGTTCTGAGGAGGCAAGCGCGGAGACCGGTGTGCTCCTGCTGGAAACTGGCCAGGAGAGGGGGTCTCAAATATCTGTATTCCGTTGGCCTTTATAAGGAAAATACTTTGCGGTGCCTGAGTGGCTCAGCCGGTTAAGCGTCCGACTTCGGCTCAGGTCATGATCTCCCGGTTCGTGGGTTCGAGCCCCGCGTCGGGCTCTGTGCTCAGAGCCTGTAGCCTGTCTTCAGATTCTGTGTCTCCCTCTCTCTCTGCCCCTCCCCTGCTCGATCTCTCTCTCTCTCTCTCTCTCTCTCTCAAAAATGAGTAAACGTTAAAAAGATAATAAGGAAAATACTTTGTGATTCCTAAATGAACACAAAACATTCCCTCTTTTCAGTAGAGTGTTGCCTGTCTTCGGTGATTCGGACAGGAGCAGCGTGACACTCTTACTGAGGCCCTGCCCTCCAGGTGATGAGTGCAG
The DNA here is from genome assembly GCA_028646485.1 of Cryptoprocta ferox. Taxonomy (NCBI): domain Eukaryota; kingdom Metazoa; phylum Chordata; class Mammalia; order Carnivora; family Eupleridae; genus Cryptoprocta; species Cryptoprocta ferox. Next base: position 453,679 of record CM053575.1, on the reverse strand, counting down.
GCCCTGGGTGCTTGTGCAGCTGTGCGTGCTCATGGGGTGGGGGTCCCTCAGCTCCACGAGGAGCTTGTTCTCAGCTCCCCTGATTGGATTTTCAGATGTAGGGAAACGTCTTCTCTCTTGGCCTTCGTTGCTACCACTTTTTCTCACCATGCAAGTGTCAGAACATACCAGAATGCTGGGTTTGAACTGTCTGGGCAAAGCCATGAGTTTGCCAGAGAGGCGTGCACCTAGGGGCAGCGGGGTGGGTCTCTGCTTCAGCAGGGACAGGAGAGGGGCGTCTGGCTCACCCAGGCGAGCAGGGCTGCCTGAAGGGCAGGGCCAGGCTGGCCCAGAGGAAGTAGGTACCATCACCATAGCACCCGGCCACCATGGACAGGTGTGTGAGTGGCGTGGCTGGGGAGGCCCTGGTGTCTGGTGGCCATCGGTAGAGCTGTGCCTGTGGACATGGTCCCTCAGAACCCTCCCTCGAGACCCGTGAACTTCCAGGAGCTGCTCAGGTAGACGCGAGGGCTCTTCCTGTTTCCACGCTGTATTTGTGGGACACATTTGTTTTTTTAACTTCGGTAAGCGACTTGAGCATTTGTTCAGGGCCACCCAGACATGGCAGTGTCTTTTCTTGTTCTTGGCTCTGTGTTTATGTCTTTTTTTAATTTTTAAATTTTTTTTAATGTTTATTTTTGAGAGACAGAGAGCGAGAGGGGGAAGGCACACAGAATCCAAAGCAGCCTTCAGGTTCTAAGCTGTCAGCACAGAGCCCGACGTGGGGCTCGAACCCACGAACCTGGAGATCATGACCTGAGCCGAAGTCAGACGCCTAACTGTCTGAGCCGCCCTGGCGCCCCTGTGTTTTAGTCTTTTAGCGGCATCTTGAAAGAGCCCCCGGGGGCACAGTTGGCACCCTTGTTGGTGATGTTTAGCAAGGCCCACAGCTGTTGTCTGGGATGACTCATGGAACATTCTTCCGTCCAGTCTGGCAGGACGGCCCTGCAGATCGGAGACAGCCTGAACACCGAGAAGGCCACGCTGATCGTCGTGCACACGGACGGCAGCATCGTGGAGACGGCGGGGCTGAAGGGGCCAGCTGCACCCCTCACCCCAGGTGCCGGCACACCTGGGCGCGTGTGGGGTTCGTGCTGGGGATGACTTGTTTATTTTATTCCTGGTAAACTCAGAATAAGATTTTCCTGTTTAAGTAGAGAAAGCGGAATTTTCCGAGCGGAGAAAGGCCTGCCTGGTGCTGCTAAGTCAGGGTGGTCTGCGGGCAGCCGGGGGACCCGCTGTTAGAATCCGGTTGGCGTGGTCGTACTTGCCTGGGTCTCTTGGGCGCGTCCGGCGTCTCTTACTCCCAAAACGCTTCCTTCGCCCAGGCCCCCAGTGCCCCCCGACTCCTGCGGCTCCCGGCCAAGAGAGAGGCGGAACCAAATACAACTGGGACCCCTCGGTGTACGACAGCGAGCTGCCCGTGCGCTGCCGGAACATCAGCGGCACGCTGTTCAAGAGCAGGCTTGGCTCAGGTGAGCCCGGCCCGGGCACGCTGCCCGGCCCTGCCCGCCGCCCTTCCCCTCGCGGCCCCGCAGCACGCGCGTGTTGGCCAGGCAGGGGGCAGACGCGGCTGCGGCCCCGTGGACAGGTTTGGGGCGTGGTGGGGGCACGGTGAGAAGACACGGTGACCCGCGGGAGGGAGAGCCGGGGAGAGGGGCTCCTGGGTCAGCTTGGGGGCGACGGGGAAAGTTCCTGGGGCTGGGGTGGGTGGCGGGAGGTCAGAGTGAGACCGGGGTGAGCTTGCGGTGGCCGTGGACGGTGGGTCGGGGGGGTGCGGTGGGCCTGTGAGTGTGGATTCGTGGTGGGGGTTTGCCTGCTGGGGGCCGGCCGTGGGGGAGGGGGGGCGCGCAGGCCCAGCCGGGGGGTGGGGGGGCTGCTGGGGGCAGGCGGTGCGGTCACTTGCTTGTCCTCTGTGTCACTTCAGGCGGCCGGGGCCGATGCATCAAGCAGGGGGAGAACTGGTACAGCCCGACCGAGTTCGAAGCCATGGCCGGAAGAGCCAGCAGCAAAGACTGGAAGAGAAGCATCCGCTACGCGGGCCGGCCGCTGCAGTGCCTCATTCAGGTGCGTGCGGCGTCCCCACGCTGCCCCGGGGCGCGGGCGGCAGAGCGCGGTCCCGCAGAGGCTGCCTGGCCATGTGGCCCCGGGCAAGTGACCTAGCCTAGCGTCCTAGTGTCTTGCACACTCAGGGCCTACAGTGGCTGCCGGGGGTGCCGGAGGCAACACCATAGCTTCCCACTGAGGCTTGTGATCTTTCCGAGGGTGACCTCCCCCGCCATCCCCCACCCCCCACCCCACCCCCCCGCTCGTTTCCCCATCGTAAGAGGGGAGGGCTTCTCGCTGCTGTTCGCAGGTAGCGCTTTGCGTCTCGGTCAAGAAATAATGCCCGTAGAGTCTTCACCTCCCGGAAGGGACGTGGTGGACCCTGCCACTGATAACGGTCCGTACAACAGGGAAGTGTGAGGAAGAGATGTTTCTGGAAATGACAGGGTTTTGTCTTTACGAGGGGCAGACACGCTGCAGAGCTGATTGCCCTCTCCTCGCGTTGACGCGTGGCTTTCTCACGGGCCGTGTCCTCTCTGATTTCAGGACGGGATCTTAAACCCTCATGCTGCCTCGTGCACCTGTGCCGCCTGCTGTGACGACATGACCCTGGTGAGTGGCTGGGGACACGCTGCCGGGGCTGGGGGCTCGTGTGAGCAGGTGGGGCCACTGCGATGCCCCCGCACCCTGCTTGTTCCCCGCTCACGTGCTTTCCTGCCCCTGCCCTGCCCGCTCCTGTGCTCTCCTGCCTCTGCCCTGCCTGCTCCTGTGCTCTCCTGCCCCTGCCCTGCCCTGTGCTCTCCTGCCCCTGCCCTGCACATGCCTCTCGCGCCCCTGCAGCTGATTCAGGGGCTGTTATCAGTTTCTCACTCAAATTCTGCGTCTCTGACGTCACTCTGATGCTGCAGGTGGTGCACACGGCGCCCAGGCGGTGCCTCGGAGAACGTGCAAGGGGGCTTGCTCCTGTGCTCTCACCGTCTTACCCCCAAAACCGAACGCACGCTTTTTGTCATGGTCATAGAGAGTGTGTGTGTGCTGCCTTATGTTCTAGGTTTTTTAACATTGTATCATAAAAATACTACGTTGAAATTATTTATAAGGAGTTTTTAATCTCTTAAAATATTTTTATATCGTAAACTAATAGTTCCAAAAAGAATGAGTATTTTCATTGGTTTTAACGTTTATTGCTGTATAGCTTCCAAAAAGTGATAGTAATTTGTAATGTATGAATATTCTAGTTTTGTTTCAGTTTTCCTTACTGTTAGATTATTTTAAAATGTTTTTAAATTAACTAAAAAGCTGTTTAATGAGATTTCCTGGTTTTATTTTGATTACCCAACTGGTTAATTATTAAAAGATGAAAAGAGATATTATTGGAGAGACATATCATGGTCTTGGGTGGAAACATGAAATATCTTAAAATTGTCTGGTTCACGTACGGATTAAATATTCTAGTGGAGTAAACAATGGGATATTTGTGTGAAAGTGAAATAACTTTAAAGTTCACTTGGAGAGTCTCCGAGATCTTGTTGGGGAAGAAGAGAGTAGGAGCAAATCTGTCCCACTAGGGAGCTTAGAAAATTTGCAAGAACTCCTTGCAGTTGCTCCAGAACGCGGAGACAGGTGTGAACAGAACACGTACAGGATGCATGTGGGAAAACCTAGGCCTGGGGCCACAGAAAGAAATGGGAGAAGCCCTGGCAGCTGCGCAGGCCAGGGATGCAGGCACAGGAAAGGCTGGGGCGCTGCCCCCTGCGGTCTGCAGGCTCCACACGTGCCTCGGAGTCCTGGCGGGGCTCTTTGGAGCTTTAAACAAGCTGGTTTTACAGTCGATATGGAAAGGCAAAGAAGTAGGACAGCCAGAGCAACTTTGAGGAAAAGACTAAGGTCGAAAGGGTTCTAGCCCCGGGGGGACCTTTCCTGCTGCTGCTGGGATGGAGATGTGCGGCGGCGGCGGCAGGGCGAGGGGCCGGCGGGGCCGCGTGTGTGCTCATGCACGAGGGTGGTGGCTGCACGCTCGGTGCAGAAGTGCTCCTCGGCCTCAACCTTGCATTTCACGTGCAGATGAATTCAAAATGGATCACAGGTCCTAATTTATCCAAAACACAAAGGTCACGTTTTGGGAAGAAAACACTGGGGAGAACTCATGGCCTGGAGCTGCTCAGACATGAGCAGAAAGCAGAAAGGATCCATAAGCTAAAGACGGGCAGAAGCGGACTAGTAACTTCTAAAGCTCTGGCTTCTGCTGCAGGGATGGTCGCGTGGTCGCGTGAAGAGCCCGGGCAACCTGCTGTCCAGAGACGGGGCCGTGTGCTCCCGCCTGGGGAGTGTGGTGCTCTGGCTGGGACCTGCCTGCTCCTCATCCCTCCTGCTCCAGGGAAGGGACCCCAGTCCAGGTGGGCATGGACGAGGACGCGGGGCTCCCCTGCCGTACGGGGACACCTCCAGTCTGGCTCCGAGTTACAGAAACCAAATTCGGGGCAGGTGTGGTTTCGGAGAGACTAGGGGCTCCTTCCTTCACCAGCCTCCTCTTGGAAGGCAGAGGCCCCCCCAGAAGTGGCAGGGCAGGAAGACCATGCCACCAGCATCCTCCCCCCAGCTCTGGAGCCTGGAGAGGAGGCTGGTCGGCAGTGAGAGTGCCACTAACCCGGGGGAGCAGGGAAGGTGGCAGCTAAGAAGAGTCCATCTGGGATAAGAACAGACCTCAAAGATTTGCCTCAAAACCACCCATAAAGGAGCCCTAATGCAGTTGGATTGGACAGGGGAGCATCTGTGCCCCTGGGCCTCGGAGCCGGGAGCAGTCCCGGGAGGCCGCGCGGCCCCTGCTGGCTGTGACATCCCTCCCACTGCCCCGGAGCAGCCAGGTCGCTGACCTGATCCACAGCAGCGGGAAGCCCTGGAGAGAAGTCTGTCTCCGTGTTGCTACAGCACGTCACTAAAATGTCCAGTTTTCAACAAAACGTAAGACATGCAAAGACACAGGATGTGAGAGCCACTCAGAAGAAAACGGGCAGCAGGCACGACCCAGGGCTTCCAAGGACCCCCTTTATGCTCACAGAGTGGAGGGCGCCCGTCCGAAGAAGAAGAACAGATGGAAGATGGCTCTGCGTGCTCTGGTGGCCGCAGGGGACACAGGCGGGGCGGGGGCTGTGACCCCAGAGACTGGCCTCCCCACAGACCTGAGGCTGGAGAGCCAAGCGGCAGGCGCGGTGCTGGCTTCTGCCCTTGCTGCTCCTTTCCGTCTGTTCTCAAAGCCTCTTCAGTCCTGCTAGAATGTTCTGTCCTGGCGGGCAGGGGCCCTCCTCCTTCACTGGGTCCTTGTTTTCTGTCTTCTAGCAATCCCTGAGAATCCCGTGTGTTGACAATACGTTTTCCTGTTTTTAAACACTGTTATTTGTGTATTCTTTTAAAAAGAATCGTTTCTGTCCTTGGGGGTCCTTGGGGCCCGAGGAAAGGTCCGGCCTCTGCAGCTTCCTGCCTGCAGCCCTGCTGTGCTCCCTGTGTGGTGCGGGCGGCGGGCGTGGGGGCAGGGCCGGCCCCGTCTCACTGCGCCTCTCCCCGCAGAGCGGCCCGGTCAGGCTCTTCGTCCCCTACAAGAGGCGCAAGAAGGAGAATGAGCTGCCCGCGACTCCCGTGAAGAAGGAGTCCTCCAAGAACATCACGCTGCTCCCCGCCACTGCCGCCACCGCCTGTGAGTTTGAGTAGGCGGAGCTGCGGCCCTCGACCCCTGGGGCTCCCTTGTTCCAGGCAGGGACACTCCTGTGTCCCTCGTCTCTGTAGACCACCTGGCGTGTCCCCAGCAGGTGTTTCCTAGTGAAATGAGCCAGGAGCTGCACCTCCTGGGAGAGGGCATCTGCGGGAACTCCTTCCTTAGGAAGGTTCTTGAGTTCTGGCCTTCGCAGCGCTCAGCCCCCATATGTGGACGACTTGCATGGTTGTCTCCAAGCCGGGGCCAGGCAGGCGGAGGGAAGCCCCAGCTGTGGGTGGTGGGCGAGGCAGGGAAAGGAGACACGGTGTTGTGGGCACTCTCCCGAGGCTGCGAACCTGCATCTACAGAGACCATCCCCCCGCCCCCCCAGGGTCCCTGTGGCCAAGGGGACTCAGTGGAAGGGCTGTGGGGGCACAGCCGCTTTCATCTTCAACCTCTGTGAACTTTCTTTTTATTAAAATTGTTTTTAACATTATTTTTGAGAGACACAGAGTGTAAGCGAGGGAGGGGCAGAGAGAGGGAGACACAGAATCCAAAGTAGGCTCTGGGCTCTGAGCTGTCAGCACAGAGCCCAATGTGGGGTCAAACTCGTGAACTGTGAGATCATGTCCTGAGCTGAAGTCGGAAGTTTTACCCGTTGAGCTTCCCAGGGCGTCCTAGCCTCTGTGAATGTCTTTCTTAATTCCAGCCACAGAGTAGTTTTACAATTATTTCCAACTTTGTGTTTTGTTTCTGACGAGGCAGCTTACGCCTCTGTTGCCAGTTCAGACGTGAGCAGGCCGCCCGTGCCTTGGCCCTGGTTCCGACAGAGGTGCCGGGTCCCTGCCCGTGGCCTGGCTTTGGCCTGCGCCGTGGACAAGCCAGTGGTAAGAAGCGCTTCTGCTTTTCCAGTCACCGTGACCCCCTCAGGACAGATCACTACCTCGGGCGCACTGACCTTTGACCGGGCGTCCACCGTGGAGGCCACTGCCGTCATATCAGAGAGCCCGGCCCAGGGCGACGTCTTTGCAGGAGCCACAGGTGAGTCGTCCTCGGCACCTGCCCTGCAGGCTGCACAAGTCACCCCTACTGACCTGGGGCTTGGCGGCAGCCTGGAGCAGGGGTGTCAGGAGCGGGAGGGCGGAGGGCAGGCCTGGGAGGGTGCAAGTTGTGACAGGAAATGCCCAGTTTGCCGACTCCTGCTGTGGACCGGCTGCGAGACAGAAACACCTGGGGCCATATCCAGAGAGTCAGAGAAAGAGCGGAGATTAATGTTTAGCCTGTACTTCACCTGCTAGATCACGGACGCTAGCAAGTCAAACAATTCACCATGTTTTGGGGGCTCAGAAGCTACCTTTGGACGGTGCAGCTGGAGACATGTTGAGATTTAAAATGTGTGTGGCCCCAGCCGGGCCCAGCCAGGTCCCAAGGCTGTCTTGTCCCTCTCGTCCCCGACAGTGCAAGAGGCAGGCGTGCAGCCCCCCTGCAGAGTCGGCCACCCAGAGCCGCACTACCCAGGGTATCAGGACAGCTGCCAGATTGCACCCTTTCCAGAAGCGGCGCTACCAACGTCTCATCCCAAAATAGGTGGGTGTACCTGCCGGGCCCGCGTCCTCAGGTCACTGCCGGCAAAGACTTTCTGAGTGAAGTAGGGCTTGTTTGGGTTCTTTTCTGTTGCTGCGCTGGATCGGGGCGGGGGGGCGGGGCAAGGGACAGCCAGGTGCCTGCGTTTGTGAGTGCACTTGGGTGGTCTGCACGGGGACCTGAGACACCGCCAGGCCCTTGCGGAGGGAGGCCGTGAGTTCGGGCGGGCTCCCTGCGGCGGGGCCCCGGCATCTCCGGAGCCGGCGTGGGGCTCAGTGTCCGGTGAGACATGGAATAACCAGTGTTTGCGTTGCTCCCTGTCTAACACCTGGACGGCCTCACACCGCATATGCATTTCAGCTTCAGTCTTTCATTTAACCACACGTCTGGACACGTCTCTGTGTCACTGCACGTTGTGTTAGAGGGAGCTTCCGAAACCCAAGCTGGTGGGCGTTTGTGTGTTTTACGTTTTTGCCATTCTAGACGACACAGCGACAGAAGTGTGTAGTTTTACAGACGTGCCACCTTCCTTCCGTTCTCGTGGGCTTGCTCACTGAGGTTGTGCCTCCCCCGCGCCCCACGGAACGGACACATCGGGGCGTCTGTCTTGGAAGGCTACATGTGAGACCGTTACCGCAGGGCCCCGGGTGTGCTCGCCGCGCTTGGTCGTCCCTGCCCGTGGGCCGCTCGGCACACGGAGGTGGGGGCGTGTGCACACGCTTGTCGAGTTCCCAGCTGCCGTCCACACCACAGGGCTCCTCCTGGTTTCTTCTTTTCCACCTTTGTGACACTGACCTCCACCCGTGACACCTGTGTTCCGTGACCATTAATCAGGACCCTCACTGTCTGAGCGGCCACCCTGCACGGGGCACATTTTGTTGAGGTCTTAGTCATCCATGAGTGCCTGACTTCCAACCCTGTGCATACGTGGTTGGGTCTTGGCACGTGCTTTCTGGTGACGGCATTGGGGACTTTAACTGTGGCACTGTGAGTGTAAGAATGTCTCCCCATCTTCTGGGGCATTTTAGAGGGAGGCCACGTGGTATTCATGCCTGTTGGTCATTTGCTTCCACACTTTCCAGCGTTTTTTTTTTTTTAAGGATTCCTTCTTTCCTTCCCTCCTCCCCTCCCTCCCTCCTTCCTTTTTTAATTTAATTAATTTATTTATTTTAAAGATAAAGTGGGTATTTATTTGTACTTAAAACTATAAACCACCAGATAAACTGGCTCTGTTATCACGATACGTTAAAATATAAAACCACTTTCTACAGCTACTG